>PJEM01013922.1:0-19830 GCA_004023845.1 Helogale parvula
CCCCCCACCCTCTCCTCCTCCTTCCTTGTGTTCACCCTTTTCCAGGGAAACCCTGCCCCTCCCCCGTCTGGGTCCTCACAGAGAGCCCCTAACTGCCAGGCTCCAGGGAGCCTCTGTCCCTGGTGGTGTGTGACACTGCACCGCAACCTCCTTTCCCAAACTCTTCCTTCCTTGGGCCTCTCCTTGCTCTACCCAGATCCTTGGAATGGTGGATTTTCTCCTCCCAGCTGCCTTGACCTCTGCGACAGGCTGGCAGAGGCTGAAACTCCGTCCACAGTTACGCCGCTTTCCCCAGGTTCATGCCTCCCTCAGTGAGGCCGCGGGCCGCCCAGCGCCATGACTTGCCCCACACCTTCTGCACAACCAACCACACAACTGGCCTCACCTCCCCTGCCTCCCCTGGCATCCATCCGTTCCTATCCACCCCTCTCGGCCCAGCTCAGGGCCCCATTTCACCCCGCACAGACGGTTAGGGGGGCCTCCAGTCGGGTCTCGGTGTTCACCCGCTTTCCACACTCCAGGCTAGAGGGTCCGATCTCCGCGGCCCGAGCACCTCTGTGGCTGCCCAGCACCCAGCTCCAAAATGAGCCCTCACGTCTCCAAGGTCTGGCCTTGGCCTTGCCTTGGCCGCTCCAAGACCTCCTCAACCCTGAGGGCCAGCTTCGCCCTTCACAGTGCCCTGCTTCTCCGGACTCTAGCTTGCCCTGATCACGATTCCAGGACGAGTGCGCTACACGGCGCTGTCCTCCCCGTCGGCTGTCTCCCCAGCAGGACCTGAGCGACATGGAGAAGACGACCCGCCTGCCCAAGGGAGGGTCTCCGAGCGCCTGGTGCACAAGGAGAGGCCACAGACATCTGGTCAACCTCTGGCAGCAGGGGTTCAGACAGGTAAGCGATGGCCACCAAGGTCAGAAAGCGTCCCTTACAACGGGCCACGAAAGTCGGGGGTGGGGGGAGATGTTTATGACCTCCAGAGACAAGAAAGCCAAGGTGCGTGTGCCCTGCCACGCCTCGGCCACGGCAGTTTCCCACCAGCCAGCCCCCATTCCACGGCCGCATTCAGGCCAATACGGGCACCCCGCCATCCACGCCATCTCCCCCGTCCCTGGAAACCACAACGCACCCCCTTCTCTGCACCAGACCAAAGGAGGGGTCTCAGCCTCAGGCCATCTCTTCGTTTAACATGCAGTGAAGGGGGGGCACCTGGGGGGCTCAGTCTGTTGAGCAGCCGGTCATGATCCCGGGATCGTGGGGTCGAGCCCCGCATCGGGCTCCGTGCTGAATGTGGAGCTTGCTTCCGATTCTCTCTCCCTCCTTCTGCTCTTCTCCCTGCTCGCTCGCTCTCTCAAAAAAATTTTTTATGCGGCAGTAACTCACTGGCTGTGTATTTGCTGCGTGCACTGCTGCTCCTTCCTTGCGTGGAGAGACTAGAAAGACGGGCAGGGGTAATGACCAGAAAAGGAGACACCGCCAACAGGGCACTGCCCATATGGAACTAAAGGGACCCGGATTACCAAGGTGCCGTCCCTCCTGCATTCCTAGTCAAACCATTAATTTAGTCAAGGAATGTTCCTCCCACCCCCACCCCCACGGACAAAGAGATTTCTTCCCAACTCAAATTTTCAGCAATTCTGTTGGTAAAGTTGAAACTGGCTTAGGCCAGTTAAATAAAAGCCAATTAAATATTTTTCCAATAACAGAATACTCTTAATTTTTGCTCATATCTTTTTTTTCAATCCTCCACGTTAAAAAAAAATTCCATGTACTTCAATCCCTACTAACATTTACTGGAAACAAAAGTATGCTACTAAAAATAAGCTGTTTTTATGGCATTTCTGACCTAGAAAAACTGAGAGTCCTCGAATTATTTGTTTTGTCTTGTTTTCGATGAGAAAACGAACCTGTTTAAAGGTTATTAATCGGGGCGCCCGGGTGGTTCAGTCAGTTGAGCCTCCGACTTTGGCTCAGGTTGTGATCTCACATTTGTGGGTTCGAGCCCCATGTCGGGCTCTGTGCTGACAGCTCAGAGCCTGGAGCCTGCTTCTGCTTCTGTGTCTCCCTCTCTGTCTGCCCCACCCCCTCTCATGCTCTGTCTCTCTCTGTATCAAAAATAAATAAAACATTAAAAAATAAGTAAAGGTTATTAATCTCCTTGAGTTACACCTCCCAGAAACCTTCCGTCTGCCTCACTGAGCATCCAGGACCGCAGAGCAGGTATGTAAAGACCTGCACACCACACGCCGTCCCTGCCACAGGCATGGCCCCCACGCCCCTTTAGTGCTGCGTAAGACGTGGGGGACCGACCAGACGGAAAGTGTTCCCAGGCAGCCCACGTGTCCCCTCCCAGGACGGCGTGTGAGCGTCATAGAACAGACTAGGCGTGTTCACTCCTAATAAGCGCGGCCCACACGTGACCCCTCACACCACAGACCCGGACCACGTCCTCCAGTGGCCTGCTCTCACCCAGCTCTGTCCCCGGGGGCAGCCCACCAGCACACGGTCCCTGCTGTCAGGCCAACGCCTAACCGGCGAGGGGAATCTTGCGAACACAGGACTGCAGTTCAACCACAGAAGTGACACCTGTGCCCCGGGAAACGGCCAGACACAGAGCCAGAGGCACCTGGTGCCCACGGCCCATTCCCATTCCCAGAACCAGAACATGACCTGCCCTGAAGGGCTTTCCAGTTAACTGGGCGCCCTGGTCACGGAGCAAACGTGTTCCCTTTGAAAAGCGAGGCCGTCCTGAGGCTCAGACAGCAGCTGGGAGTGGAGGGTCCCAACTCGGAGCCACGACTTCCTCCCGCCATCAGCAGCCATCCGTCCCGGCTCCACATGCGGTGATTTTACCTGCCTCAGATCTAACCGCGGGCACAGACAGGCCGAGAGCCCATTTCTCCGTCCGAGCCCGGTTCTTTCATCTCTACAGCACGAGTTCCTCTTACAGCATCTGCCACGGGAAGCACAGAAAACTGTCCGGGGGTTTGCGCTGCTGACTTGTATCAACGAAAGCAGTGGGGAAAAAACGCAATGGTCACAAACTCATGAAATGTAGGATTTCACAAATATTTCTTCCTTGCTTCTAGCTTTTAATGATGAAAATACTGAGAGCTCATGGGAAGGCGTATGGAATATACAATCACAAGTTAAAGCTCTAACAGTTTTCAAAGCAGAGTAGGGAGAGGCCCCAGCAGTAATTTTTTTTTTTAGTTTATTTATTTGTTTGGAGAGAAAGGGAGCACAAGTAGGGGAGGAGCATGAGAAGAAGAGAGAGAATCCCAAGCAGGCTCCACGTGGTCAGCGCAGATCCTGATGTGGGGCTCGAACCCATGAACCACGAGATCGTGACCTGAGCCAAAACCAAGAGCCTGACATGAACCGACCGGGCCCCCAGGCGCCCGAGGCCCCACCAGTGTTATGCCCCCCTGCCCAGCCTCAGCCTGAGGAGAGACCTCGGGTCCATGTTCACACTTCAGAGAGTCAGTCTCGAGCGGTGAGTGCCAAGACCGGCAGGACGCACAAACCAGATGCCAGGGAGGAGCCAGTGCCAGCGACGGCGCCCAGAAGCGCCCGCGCGCGAGGAAGGCACGGAGCGGCACGCGGCGGTGAGCGCACTCGCGGGACCGGCGGCTCCTGGCCCCAACAGGTGGGTAACGTTCCAGCACGAAAACCAAACGCGAGACAGCACACACGCCTTCTTCACAGCTGACACAGATGACTCTGAAAATTAATCCCAGTATCGGCCTGGAGATTAACTGTCCAAGCTCGCCCGGCCCGCCGCCCCCTTCCCCTCGCCGGTTCTGCAGCAGGGACAGAGTCTGACTGCAGATCACGCCACAGAGCGGGGGAGGGGGGCCCCGGGCCGGGTGCTGGCGAGCACGTGCTCCGGAGCTGGCCGTGGGCACCGTCGACATCCGTGGAGCAGCTGCGAGCCCGGGGACCAGCCCGAGAGGAGCAGGGTCTGGGAGGGATTCACCAGAGAGACCTCCCCCACCGAGCTGGCCACAGCCCTGCCTGCCCGCTCAGCAGGCACCTGGCCCCCGGCCCCGCCCTGCAGGGCTGTGCCCATGCCGGCCAGCACGTGCCAGGCCAAGCCATCGTCCCCCTCTTCAAGGTCCTCCTCCCAATCTTCTCCCTCCTTCGCCAAGAAATCTGGGCTCCTTCTTCCCATGGAAGCTCTGCAGAGACGCCCAGGCCTACACCCTCAGTCCCCCGCAAGCAGCCATGTCCCCCGCCTGTCTGAGTTGGTCAGCCCAACCTCTGCACTGGGGGGCAGGACTCCATGGGGGGGGGGGATGGTGGCCCTTTCCTTCTCACCCAGGAGCCCCGGAGGGTCGCAGCTGGAAGAGACTTCAGCTGCAGGGGGGAGGTGGGAGGGGGGACACCTGACCACCCGTCACCGACTCATCCGCCAGCCCCCACTCCCCACCAGAGCAGGTCCTGGGCACAGGGAGCAGCGTCCGACGGCGGCAGGTAACGCAGGCCGTGCGCGGGCTCCGACTGAGAAGTCGGCACGCGTGTTTCAAAGACCCATCTTTACAGCCGCATCTCAATCAGTGAGAGGGAAGCGGGGCGAGTGAGCAAGCGACTTCCGGGTGAGGAGCTGGGCCGCGGCCGCCGGGAAGTGTGAGTGTTTCTCCCAGAAGCCTCGGCGGCGGGCCTGTCCTTCCTCGCGTCTGAAGCCAGGCCCCTGCCAGACGGCGCTGGTCCTCGAGAAACCCACCCCACAGGCTCCGGACTGTCAGCGGAGGGTCCCGGGCAGGTGGTGGGCCCCTCTCGTCCCGCCCTCCCCCTCCATGAGGGAAGGGCTGGCACCTGGGACAAGACGCTGGGGTGACCACAGGGGTCACGCGAAGGTTTGCTGGATGTTCTCAACGGGGGCGCGCCGCAGCTCAGGCCTCCATGAGGACAGCCGCCAGCAGCCGCCCACAGAGGATGTTCTCTTGGGGCCCCGCTTACACCCAACTCACTCCCTTCGGTGTGGCAGGGGCGACAGACTCCACCCTGCCGTAAGGACCGGGAAGCCGGGCGGCCGGGACGGGAACTGAGAAGTCGCAGAACCAAGGATCCAAGGAGACTCTGACCCGTTCACTGTGCGACGAGCACTGTGGCTGGAGCAGGCACAGGTCCCCGTCTCCTGGAGGGCCGGAGACACGCTGGCCACACTAGCGGCCCCACAACACACAGCTGTGAGCCCCTCTGAGGAGAGAAGGCGGCCCCCTTCCAGAAAAATCCCACAGGCCCGTAACCTCCTGAAGGACCAGAGGACCGAGAGCCTGTGGGGGGAGGGGCCCCGGGACCCCCGGCCTCACCTGCCCTCTTCACCTGGCTCGGGGTCCCCGAGCACTTTCCAAGGCAGTGCCTGTAGGTGACAGTCCCCTGAACAAGTGTATCTTGCGTCCCTGCCTGCAAGGGTACACACAGACCACGTGACTGCTTTCGTCTGCTGTCGATTTTATTACAGAAGATACAGAAAAATATGAAGAAAACAAAAGGCCACCAGAGACCATCCCTGTTAAAACACCAGTCTTCTACGCGCCACGTGACCTACAGCGCGTGCTCACGCTAACATAGAATTATACAGATTTGTGCCCGCCGCTTTCATTTAACAATCCTGTGATGTGGTTCTCTGCGATGAATCTTTAAAAACCATGTTACTCAGTGAACCATCTCCTGCTGATGCATTCCAGTGGTTTCCAAATTTTCACTTAAAAAATGAAATACGGGGGCACCTGGATGGCTCAGTTGGTTAGGCGTCCGACTTTGGCTCAGGGCATGGTCTCGCAGACCGTGGATTCGAGCCCCGCATCGGGCTCTGTGCTGACAGCTCAGAGCCTGGAGCTGCTTCGGATTCTGTGTCTCCTTCTCTCTTTGCCCCTTCCCTGCTCATTCTGTCTCTCTCTCTCAAAATAAAATAAAGACATAGAAAAATATTTTAAAAAACTAACTGCTGTGCTGACGACCTGTGTAGGAACATGTCTCCCTACAGCCTCGAGAGGAAGCAGGGGCCGGAGGGAGGGCCCGGGGCACAGGTGGGCCACCCCCAGCTGCACGATCCACACGGCTCCCTCGGCTGCCCTCATGGCCCCCTTTTCCCCCAATTGGAAACACAGCCTTCCTTCCAGCCCCATCTTCACCCCCCACTGGCCCAGCCTTGAGAACAATGGACTTGCTGACCAATCTGTCTCCTCCATGTGGCCCCAGGCTGCAGGCGGGAGCCCAGGCCACGCAGGATCCTGCCCGCAAGGAGCACCGGGTCGGAGAGAGAGGCAGAAGCCGGACTGGGGTCTGAGCCCAGATTCCAGGCCTCAAGAGCCATAGGATGGCGCTCACAGCGCACCACCTTCCCCCTCTCCAGGGCGGCTGCCAGTCCCACCCTGCCACCTGCCACCGTGCATGTCTCCATCCTCCCTGCGACCCTGCCAAGCAGGTCAGAGGCCTCCTGGACACTGGCACGGCCATGGCTTCCCGGCTCAGCGAGGGGCGTGTGCCTCCTGGTCCCCACACAGGAAGCCAGGCCATGGGGCGCCCTTGGCTCCATCAGACGCCACGCTGAGTGGCCCTCTAGGACACGTGGCCGTCAGCCCCAGCACCCGGCCAGGAGCCGTCCGATGCCCACAGGGAGAATCTGGGAGGCCAGGCCCTACAAGAATGAGGCACTCCTCCCCACTGCCCTGCATCCCTGACCCCAGCTCCACCTCCTTCCCCACCAGTTTGCACCAGTGGTCTGTGATTTTTCCCTTTTTCATGTCCTGGCTTCTTAAGAAACAAGTGGGCTCCAAGGCCCCGCTCCACCTCAGGACACGCAGCCACACGCGCCAAGCATGGCAGGCAGGCTCGAGGCCCACGGAGCCGCCACCGGGGCAGCGTGCGCCCGCTTCCCAGTGCTCCCTGCCTGCTGCCCCGGCCTTCACCTGGGCCCCTGGTCTGGCTTCCTGAGGCCCACATCCGGCCACCGGCCACCTGAGTGCCCTGGACCAACGTCCCGATGATGTGCACGCACCCCAAGGCCAACGCGGAGGGTCTGTGGATGCGGACAGACCTCCAGGACATGGAGCACCTCTTTCCGTCATGAACACAGAGAATGTCACATGGAGGCTGCTACCGACACCACGGAGCGAGTTCAAACTCACTGCCACCTCAAAGTCATAATGCTGATTACGGCCGCTGCCAGACCTGTTGCCAAGTGTGGTGACGTGTGTTTGTGTATTTTGATGACCGCATTTCAACCCGAGGGCTTTCCTGGTCATCCCACAGATCCCGTTCTGTGCCTCGAAAAACACTGTTCTGGAAAAGCGATCCACCCCGAACCTTCTCCAGACTGACAAAGAGGTTCATGTCCCCGAATGCCTGAGGGTCGCCTGCTCTAAGGGGACGAGGGGGGGGCCCGTCTCCAGGAGAAGACGGTGTCTGGGGTCCTCCTGGTGGCTGTGGCCGTGGGGGTGGCGGGTCTGCGGGGCCGGCAGGCAGGGAGGGTCCTGCCGACGGCACCACGCCCGGCGGCCTGGGAACTGGACGTTCGTCTCCACGGCCTCCCCAGCACGGCTGTCCCTGACTTGACGTGAGCTCACGATTTACCGGCTGCCATGACAACCAGCGCGCCGGCGGCTGCCAGCCGGGGGCTCGGAGTTGGGAATCGGAAACCAGACATCCTGCCGAGGCCTCACAGCGCAACCTCGGGTTTGAAACGTGAGACCGGATCTGTGTCCCGGGGCCAAACCTAAGTGCGGGCTCAGGACCTCGTGGCTCTGCCTCTTCATCGGGGGTAGACGAGGGGGGAGGACGGAGCCATCCCCACAAGGCTGACCGGGGACCGGCACGGAAAGCAAGCGGCAGACAAGCATGATTGTTCAGAGAAGCCCTTCGTTTCTGCTGTTTTCTAAAGACCTAAGCGCGTGGAACGGAATTTGCAAAAAATCCGTGTGACCCACGAGGCCCGGGCCCATCAGGCATATGAGGGCTCGATACGGCCTCGGCCCCGCCCCCACCGCCTGTCTGCGGCAGGACAAACGTCCCGGTGCCAGCTCACGCCGCCAGGCCAAGAACAACACCCCCGACCACAGATGACACATAATAAACAGCAGAATTTGGGGCCGGAAAGTCACCGTGGAAACCGAGAGACAGTCACTCACCCTTTCCCCTCCCCAACCTGCTCTGAGTCATGGGCCATGAGCAGGCTCCAGGCGGGTCTGGGGGATCCCCCTGGGGGTGAGGGGGGCTGAGACTTCCTGCCCCGCCCCCGCCCCAGGCGGGTTCGGGGTTCCTTTCACCACATCGTGTCAGGAGTACGACGTTCAGAAACAAGAAGATCCGCATGAGCCTTCGCTCCTGGGTGACTTAAATGTTCCACTAGAAAATCTACATCACAGAGTCACTAAATAAATGCAGAGTCTGGCTCTTCAATTAAGCAGCTTTGGTCACTGGCAGAGCCAGCTGCTGGGTCTCCATCTGCACTTGCGGGGGTGGGGTGGGGGGTGGGGATTTGCCACCAAATACCAGGAAGCTCTCCTACAGCTCTCTCCAGAACCCTGAAGTGAGCATGAGCATTCAACATCACGTCGCCTCTATTTTCCTTTTAGAATTCTGTGTGCGTGATGCTGGGCCTTGGCCAGGAACTATGAAGGCAAAAGAAGGTGACAAAAATAGCTCAAGGCCATCCAGCCCTTCCGTGCCACAAGCGAGGCCAAGCCGGGCATGGACATCAGATCCCTCGGGCTTCTGGACATCTCTCGAGAGGCACCAGAAGCTCAGGCTGAGGGTCCCGGCCAGGCAGTGGCCAAGCAGGGTCACCCACCACCCAGGTCTGGGGGGTCTCCCGCGCAGCTTGCTTTCACCCCGGGCTAGGAAAGGACGGGTCCTGACACTCGCTGGACCAGAACGCAGCCCGGAACGCAGATGCTGTCGGGCCAGCCCCCTCCGCCGCACCCGGGACATAAGGCTGCCGCCCACGAAGTCACCTGTTGCCTACACAGGCGGGTGCCGCTCACGGCCACCCCAGCCGACCGAGCTGCGCTCCACACAGTCACGGCCGCCTTTCTGGGGAGATGAATGGAGGCATTCTCAGAGAGAAGCGCTAAGAATGCAGACGGAACATCTGCTCCTGTCAGCTGGAGAGAAAAGAAAATGACACACGCTCTGCAGAACTGCGGTGTCAGACCCGTGTTAGACCCGTGGGGCCCGCCCGCCAGCTGTGAGCAAAAACAAAAAACAAAACCAGACCTCGCCCAAGGTCCCAGAGAGATGCTGAGAAGGCACGTGCGCCAGGACGTCCGGGGAGGCGCCATGCCATGTCACAGACCCCTTTTAAGTGCCCTGGTGCTCAGCCCCTAAACCTGCGTGGGGGGGGGGGGGGGGGCTCTGCCCAGGAGGGACCAGGCGTCCGAGCTCAGGACTCCGCTGGTGCCACAAGTAACATGCACAACAGTAAACATTAGCCCAGGGGCGCCTGGGTGGCTCAGTCGGTTAAGTGTCCGACTTCGGCTCAGGTCATGATCTCACAGTCCGTGGGTTCAAGCCCCGCACTGGGTTCTGTGCTGACAGCTCAGAGCCTGGAGCCTGTTTCGGATTCTCTGTCTCCCTCTCTGCCCCTCCCATGACCATGCTCTGTACCACTCTCTCAAAAATAAATACATGTAAAAAGACAAATTAAAATAAAAAAGAAAAACTTAAAAAAAAACATGTCAGCCCAGAGGGCAGTGGGCTCAGAGGATTCCCCACGGCCACGCAGACCCGGACAAAGGGTCCCTGCCCTGCCCCCCACCGGAAGTGACCTCTTCCCTTCCTCCAGAGGGAAGATGTGCCCACACCACGAGGAGCTCCTGGCTTCCGCTCCTCTCCCTTGGGCCCGGCGCCTCCCCCCGGATGAAAATGAGGACCCAGACGAAACCCCGGGCAGGCTCCCGGACGAGGTGGCGGAAGGACAGCCCTGCTAGGAAAGCAGCCAGCCGCGGAGGCACAGAGCCCTGCTCTAGAAATGTGTCACCTTCACGCGGCTGCAGTTCCTGTAACTCTCCATCTCTTCCTCTCTCGGTAAAACCCCTCTGGGAAACTCCAGTCTGTGGCGCCCGGTCTTGGCAATGCCCACAGAAAGCGCCCTGAGAGGCAACCCCGAGGGGGAGGGGCGAGGGCACACGGCGCCGGGCAGGGCAGGTGCCCCCGGGGGCCGGCGAGGCGGGCCACGTCGGCGGGAGGACGGCCACGTTAACCCCTCGCTCGACTTCTGTGGTTGAACGAGTAACGGTCTAAAGATATTTGAACCCTGTTTCAGCGGGCCACACGGCAGGCACAGAACACGTGACACGCAGGCACACGTACAGTCAAGTACAAAACACACACGCAGCCCCCCTCACGCCGGTGACTAACGAGACGGCTCTTTATTTTCACTGCAAACTCCAAGAACTTCATCCACAAAGGATTTTTTTAAAATACACTTTTGTGAAACTCCAACCATCATTTAAAAGACCGTTTCTTTGAGAAACGGTCCCCAAGCCACCCCCGTGATCTGTAAAAAGAAAAATTTCCCATAAAAATGATTTTAATAAACTTTCCCCATCCATCAAAGATGTCACCTATGCCCACCGTCTGCGTCCAGCCAACGATACCCCAGACTCTGTGACAGACACAAGGACGAGCTGAGCAAACACCTGTGGGACGTAAATCACCGCCACCGAAGCTGACCCCCGGCGGCTGGCGCGGGCGCCGCCCCTGCCGCCCTGCTCCGGGGACGCCTGGTTCTTCCAGGAATGTCAGACATCTGACCGCGCGACCGGGGCACGCGACAAGAAGCCCCGAGGACCGTGAAAACGGCCGTGTGTGCGTTTCTCTGCCGCTTCTCGGACTCGGCACTGTTTGGGGATCTCTGACCCGCCGTTGCCGCCTCCCTGGCCCGCCGGGGGCCTCGAGGGGCAGAGCTAGTGTCTGCTTCCGGGCAAGCGTGGAAGGAACGGGCGGACAGGCGAATAAGACAACAGCTCGGGGCAGAAGCGCCTCCACAGAGACACCCCCCCCCCCCCCCCCCCCCCCCCCCACCCGATCTGTGACTCGAGGCCGCGGGCTTTACAGCAAAACCATGAGGCGTCCACGCAGAGACCGAGGCTCCGTCTGCTCCAAGCCGTCCGCACTGTCTCCACCACAGACGCTGCCCTTTCTACTCGGCTCCTGGCGCAGCTCCAGGCACCCCGTCTGTCCTCACATCCACTGTCTCGGACACGGCTTGTCCTCACTTCACGGACAGGAGCCAGGGCGCCTGCAGGGTGACCGGGCGCCAGGCCAGAGAACCGCGGCGTGGAGACTGTGCAGCTGGGCCCTCTGCCGACGCAGGCGTCTCTGGGACGTGGGGAGCATCTTGTTCTCCCAAGAACCTAAGTCCTGTCACCCCAAACCCCAAAACCTAACCCGCAGTCTCCCCGTCTGCGCCCCTCTGAGCAGGAAGTTCAGAACTGCGTGCGCTCTGACGGTAACGAACCCATCCTGGTTCCCAAGGACACCTTCGACGCCACCAGAAAACGGGGAACCACCCCTCCTGCCGTCCTGGGTCCAGCCGTCCCGCACCTTGGGAAGGGCCACGCGTGCCGTCCCAGGCCGGGCAGGTGTGAGCCCTGCCACCAGGCCAAGCCGCCGCAAGCCCTTCTGAGATAGTGGATATGTTTAAGCCAAAAAACACTTTTCAAAAGAAAGGGGTGAGCTAACAGCGCGTGGTAAGGCAGGCCCCCAAGTCTGTTCCGTTAGCACAGCAGAGCACAGCTGCGGTCTGACTGTGTGCCCAGCCTCAGGCCACACGGCTCACAGACACCGACCTGGTCCGACTCCGCCCCTGCAGCTCCCGGAGCACCTGCTGCGTCCCCGTCCCCGGGAGCTCACTTCAGGAGGCGGTAGGCAGAAAACCACGTCGGGAGCGCCCAAGAGGACAGTTCAGGGCGGGCTAAGGTGACATTTCAATCCTGGGACAGGAGAGAAGGGACAGTTGGAACACTGAATATTGCCCAAGAAATTCAGAAAGTGCTGTGACGTAAGACACACACAGACCCGAGAGCATAAGCCTGGAGAGATGTTTACGCAGATTCATCACGATCTGAAACTCCCGACAGGAAAACGTGGAAAGTGTGTGTGGACGAAACACTAGCTGCCAACAAACAGACAACATTCAGCCCTCGTTCAAAAAATGCAAATTGAAATCGTAAATATTTTTTTGGCCTACCTGGCATTTATAAGAAAGAGCTGGGAAAAATGATCGCTCTTCCTATGTAAGCTGGCTGGTCTTGAAGGTGTATTTTAGAAATTGGTTAAAATCACGTGCCCTTTGATAAACTAACTCAAGATGCCGGCATTTATCTGAAAACACGCAGACACCCGCTCATGGGAGTGAGACGCCCGGGCCCCGGAACTCAGCCCGGTGCCCTGACAAGTGACGGATGCCACTGCATCAGGCGGAGGCTGCCACATACACCACTGCACCTACCCAGGGACACCGCACACGCACCACGGTCACGTGGACAGAGGCCCACATTCCGTGAAGTGGGAGAAAGTTCCAAAACCATGTGCGATGCAGCCCCTTTCGCCCCATATTTACACACGCGCGTGCACACACTCGCATGCAAGCGGCGTCGGGAAACTTGTGAAGGGCGCGTAAAACAGAAAACCAACAGTGACGATTTCTGCGCGATCACGTGACAAGTGATCTTTCTGCTCCTCATGCCTCGATTCTCTTAAGTTGGACAAAAGCAATTGTGACAAATTAAGGAGGAGGATAAATGGGTGTCTACTCTCCCATGTTCCTCTGTGTGACATCTTCCAAGGTTCAACAAAAACTAAGAAGTGATACACGCAAAGTCAGTACCGCACCTAAGAGGCATCCAACGGGGATGCCGAGTGGACACGGGACGTGGGTGTGTGCGGAAGCCCCGCGTCCCCGGCCACACAGACGCAAGTGGGTGGGGCCCGGCTTGCAGGAGACGCTCCGTCGTCTAGAAGATGTGTGGCTACCAGGCACCCGCCAGGGCTGGTGAGTGCAGCGTCGACCACACTCGCGGCCACAAGCCCGTCCAGGGGAGCCCCAGGGTGCCTGGCAGCGCCCGGGGCCCCACCATCTGTGGCCCGGAGCTCCCCACGCTCCACCTCCTCCTTCCCCCTTCAGGCTACGGGGCTGAGTCTGTCTCTGAGGTGGCAGGGAGCCCCCTCGCTTATGTGCACCCCTTCCGGCAGGCACAGCGGGGGTCCCGATGCCCAGCGCACACTGCCCCTTCGACGCCGCGGCCTGGCTCTGGGGAGCGTGGCATCTACGCCCGTGCAGGGGTGCTGCCTGCACAGACAGCCCCACGGTCCAGCTAGAGCCGTGACCGCCAGATGCCGGGCGCCACCAGCATTTACTTATTTTTTAATGGAAAACATAACATCGAGAGCGTAGCTCACCTCCAGCAGACGTGCGGTCCGTGCGCCCAGGGTGCCGCAAAGTGACCTCCCTGGGGCAGCGGCAGCGGGTCTGGCTGCTCTCCTGGAAGGAAAGCGTGGCCGCGGACTGGCTGCATGAGCCGAGGCCCTTTCCAGGGCAGCTCGCCCCTGACTCCAAGCCCTAACTTGGGTCGCGGGCTAAGAATAGCCAGCACGCGGCTCCGTGGAACCCACTGAAACCTGACCCTTCAGTACGAGCTCGCGAGGCCAGATGGAATGTAAGAGACAAGGAATCAGGAAGAGAAAAATGATATCAAAAATGAAAAAAACCCACCAATTTTAGTTCTGTCCCACAGGGCTGCCGAGTCAAAGGCTGCGCTTCTTGCCTGTCGTGAAGAGAAAAAACGTCTGTTTTTACCAGCGAGGCAGCGAGAGCCCGTGTCGCCCTCATCGGCTCTCACACACGGCCGTGTCCCTCGGAGCCACGGGCTCCGCTGGGGGACGGCCAGGCGACCCCGGGGGCCCAGGCTGCAAGGAGGCTGTCCACCAACCCATCAGTTAGTCCACGGGGTCCAACACAGAAGGAGAAGGACCCGGAGGAATGAGGCCAGATGGCACGGAGGACACACAACGGTCCCCAAACCCCTACGGGGGACAAAGTCAGGGGCTTTGTCGGACGTTTTGAAGCCGTCACGCCCCAAAGAAGTATCTTAGACGGGGGCCCCTGGGCGGCTCAGTCGGCTAAGTGTCCGACTCTTGATTTTGGCTCAGGTCGTGATTTCAAGGTTCACGCATTTGAGCTCCGCATCAGGCTCTGTCTTGACAGCGAGGAGTCTATTTGAGGCTCTCCCTCTCCTGCCCCTTTCCTACTTGCTCGCTCGCTCTCTCTCTCTAAATAAACAAACATTAAAAGAAGAAGAGTCTTAGGCGAGGGCAGCAGGGCTCAGTGGGACCTGCTGGGTTGGGGTCAGGCACTGAGACAGAGCTCCTTCTAAGCCGCGGCCAAGCTAGAAGACCAACCGCGGCCTCAATCCTGACCGACCCGGCGTGATCTCACGTGTTCTTCTGTGTAACCGAATCGCTTTGCTAGAATTCTACCCAGGACACCCCCAGTCCTTCCCCACCCTGCCAGGCCTGAGAGCCGGCCCAGGAGCGCAAGGCCGTCTCCCCATTCGCATGAGCCCGCTGTGCGGCAGGACCCTTGGCGACACTGCACCCTCCCTTACATTGTCTGAAGATCAAGACCCGCTCACGACTCACAGAGCAAAACCAAACAAAACAGACAAAAAGCCCGCGGCAGCCTCCAAGGGACTTCTTGACCTAACTCAAGTTACCCAACGAAACCTCCTGGAAACATCACTCTCGCCAAAGAAGTATTTGAAAGATTCCTTCTGAGGCCAGAACCAAACAATGAGGCTTGAAATCACCACCTCAACCACTCTTCACCAAGCGCAGTAACGAAAGGAAGACCGACAGCACGACAGGAAACCAAACCTCGAGGTGGCCGCGTGGAGACACGGCACTACCTGCGCGCGGCGGCCCCGCAGACACCCGTCAGAACCGATGGGATCCCACGAGCTCACGGAGAACGCCCACTGCCCCTCCTACCTGAGCAGCTCCTGGTTAGGAAAGCTGCTTCTACAAAGACGCTGTTTAGAAACAACAAAAACTGCAGGCACAAAGGAGAGACGGGGCTAGAATCTGCTGGAAAGATACTTCAATTAATTAGCCTTGCGCTCAGAGGCAGGCTCCGCCATCTGGCCTCGTGTTAGCGCGTGTTCGCTCTTCAGACCCCTGCAGCACGCTGATAAGGCAGCCTCACAGGGGCTTAAAGATCCAAGAAACGTAGACTTGTTCACAGAAAAAGGAAGCCAGATCCTGGGTGGCTATTCTCTATTAGGGCTGTGCGAGAAGGCACGGCGTGAGACTGTGATTAACGACATCGCTGAACCACGAAGGCGTCCCCAGCGGCACCTTCCGATGGCTCTAAGTGCCGGGTGCGCGGACAAACGGTGCCTCACCTTTCCTGGAAGGTTCACACACGGCCGGTAGGGGAGGGAGCACGGCCATCTCGCAGAGGAGACAGCGACGGACACGGGTCGGGGGCCAGGCCTGAGGTCGCACAGTGGCAGAGCCGGGACCCTGACCCTGGCATCTCTGGTTCCCAAGTCTGGACTCTTCCCTGGAAGTCACAACGCCCCCTCTGGCTCCCTGGCTGGATCAGGACAGTCGGGAAGGCTCTGGAAGGGCAAGGGGCTCCCGGCTGCTAGAACGTGTGACTGCAGACAGCTGACCCCACGCATGCACGCACGCACGCACGCAGGAGGGCTGTCACAAAGGACAACCAGGCACCTGACGGCCGCCCTGAACCACGCAGCCGGCCAGGAGACTCTGCTTTTTTTTTTTTTTAAGTATTTTTTAATTTATTTTTGAGAGGGAGAGAGAGACCGCGTGAGCAGGGAATGGACAGAGACAGAGAGAGAGAGAGAGAGGGGGGGTGGGGGGGAGGGAGACACAGAATCCGAAGACAGGCTCCAGGCTCTGAGCTGTCAGCACAGAGCCCGACGCGGGGCCCAATCCCACGAACTGTGAGATTATGACCTGAGCCGAAGTCAGACACTCAACCGACTGAGCCGCCCGGGCGCCCCCAGGAGACTCTGCTTCTTACCCTGGAGTGGGTCCTAACCGTTTTCGAAGGACAACACAGTGGCATTGAAAGCAGCCCAGTTCCTTCGACACTGAGAGCTGGGGTCCACGTCCCCTCCCCTGGAGTCTGGGCAGACGTGGCTTCGACCAGCAGCGCAGGGGAGAGGTGGGAACGATGCAGGGGATGTGTGAGGCGGGATCAGCTCCCACCCTTCTCCCTGGGAACGTCTGCTTTCCAGATGCTTCCCCCAACGCGCTTCCTACAAGAACGCAGCCCAAGCCACGCAGAGAGGCCGCACGGGCGCCCGGCCAATGGCTCTGCCGAAACCTGCCGGGGGCCGACCAAGCCCGGGTGCCAGGCGTGAGTGGGCAGCGCTCCAGACGGTCCCAGCCCTGGGCCAGTCAGCTCCCTCCCGGACGAGGCGGGTGGAGCCGAGTCGCCCCGCAGCCACGGGTAACCGGTGTCACAGGGCCGTTCCCACGAGGGCCCCCGTTCAGGACAGACTGTTTGGATGTCCGACTGCCAGTCGGTGCCGTTACGACAAAGGCCTGGCGGCTGCCGGCTAAACCTCCAACTTCAGCTGCGGGCTGCGCGGGGCTGCCGCCGGCGTGGACTGTGCTTCCGGTCCTCTGCCCCTCCCCCGCCCCCCCTGCTTGATCTCCCTCTCATTCTCACTCTCTCAAAAATAAACACGACGTTAAAAAAATAATAATACGACACAGGAAGAAGGCTGTGTGAGGACACCTTAAACACGCATGCTGCTGAGAAGCCTCGACGGGGAGTCCTCTGTCCCTCGTGTCCCCGCTCAGGGACGCGGAGGAAGCCAGCAGACGGCCCAACACATGGAGGGGCGTCTGGCTGCAAAGCCCCCAGAAGAAAGGGGCTTTCCGATGCCCTGCGGGGCCCACAGGAAGGGAACACCTCTAGGGGCAGAAAGAAATCAAAAGGAGACGTTGGTCGGCTGAGCACACGCAGGTTCCCCTGAGGTCCAGGGTCAACGCGATGCTGGTCTGAACCTGGGCCCACACACAACAAGAACCCCAGGCTGCCTGAGAGACGCCACCTCCGCGGCCCTCCGTGCCCCGGGAGCCTGCAGGGCCCTGGCCCAGCATCCGGCACCCTCCTGCCCCATCCGGCCCCCTCCGGCCCCCTCCGAGTCACTGGCTCCCAGAACAGCCGTGCAAGAGACCGCCCGGGGCGCCAGGGCGTCCGACTCCTGATTTCAGCTCAGGTCAAGATCTTGCTGTTCGTGGGGTCCGGCCGCACATCAGGCTCTGCTGAGGGCAGAGAGCCTGCCTGAAACTCTCTCTCCCCCTCTCTCTGCCCTTCCCTGTGTGTGCACTCTTTCAGAATGGAAAGAAAGAAGGGAGGGAGGGAAGGAGGGAGGAGAGCAAAGCAGAGAGCTGCCGCAGGCCCGCACCTCCGTGAGCATCTGTCGTGGGGAAGAACGATGTGTCCTCACCAGCCCCCCCACCCCGCAGATCCGTGCCCGAACCCAGGACGAGGCTCCAGGCGCCCCCCTTCTCTCAGCCAACCAGTTCCCAACAGCCTCCAAATACGCTGTGCTCCCTCCCACTGTCGACAGAGACAGAGACATCGGAAACGCACATCAGCTGGAAAGCAGTGCTGACGAGACACAAGCGGAGTTACCGCGAGGCCTCCGGGGGCGGGGGGGCGGGGGCAGCAGCACGCTGAGGCCCTGGAACAAGAACTCTCAACCTACAACGTGTGCAGGGAGAAACCCTGAAGAACGACACAGGGCTGTTCATGGTAACAGGGAGCCCGGCCGACCCCAGGGACAAAGCAGTCTTTGGCTCCAGCGCACCCCCAACCATCGATGCGCTGGTGCGTCCCTCCTCACTGCCCCCCAGCTCTGTGGCCGGGCCCCCCCACGCACGGGGCTGCTGTCCAAGGTTGTCGCATCCCACGGTCAGACCCCAGCCCCCCGTGCCGTCAGCAGCACCTGACAACGGGCGGGCTCCTCCTGCCTCCTTGCCTCGGTCTTGCCCCCTGCCCCCAGCTCTGCCCCTCCACCCACCCGCCGGACCCCCGCGGCTCATCCCAGTGCACTCGCCGGGCCACGAGGTTTCCGGCACCTGACAGCCGCGATGCCTCTCCTGTCCGCGTGCCCCCAGCTGGACGTCAGCTCACAGCAGACTCGACTGTGCCCCGCGCCAACTCCTGCCCCCCATCAGGCCTGCTCCCCCTGCCCCTCCGAGGTGGCCACACTGGGCCATCATCGCTGCCCCTCCCTGAGTCCGGCGATCTCGCCTCCTCCAAACCCACCCAACAGGGTCACCAAGACCCTGTGTGCGCACGCGCCCACACACACACACACGGTCTTCATCTCAGTCTGAGGCCACTGCTCAGACCAGCATGTTGTCCTCACCTGACTCTCTCCGGCACGTCTAGCCCAGGACGAAACCCTCCTGCCTCCACCTTCGCGAGGCCACACCTGGGACCCGGGGTCCGCCAGCTTCCCCTCCGCTGCGAGCACGCAGGTCCCAACCGGCAGGACTGGCTGCAGTCCTCAGCGTCCCCTCCCCCAACTCCGTGTCCACACAGCAGCCAGGAGCTGGGAGGCAAACTGTCACTCTGCTGGCCCCACCTCCCCCAGCACCCCGTCTCTGGCAGACGCCCCGGCGCCCCGGCTCCTGCCCTCCCCTCTGCCCGCGGTGCCGCCCGGGCTGCCCTCCACCTGAACTCTCCTCCTCAGAGGCCCGCGGTGCTTGTGCGCACTCACGTCTGGGACCACGAGCCGTCTTCTCAGGGCCACCTTGTCACGCGTGGCATCGCCCGGCCCCTCCTGCCCCCCCACCTTCCGGGCTCCAGCCCTCGTGGCCGGCCAGGGTCGGGCCGCCCCATGCCTACTTCTGCACGCAAGGGTGTGCTCGGCCATAGCCGAGCACAGAGCCCACACGGCTTCGGAGGGACGCACGGGAACCAGAAACTTCTCAGTCCTGCCAGCGCGGTCCCGAGTCTGCCGTCAGGGCTTCCTGCCCCGGATGACCGCATCTCTCTGTAGCTGCTCTTTCCACAAGGAACACTTCAGCCTCAGCTTCTGCTTGTGTTTTTTTTTTTGTGATCAACACGAGGTCTTGCTACTCACGAAAAGGCTCCTGGCCCGGGCGCTGCAGGGTCCTGTCCGCGACGCGGCCGCTGTCACAGGGAAGCACACACGTCCCCTCTCGCCAGCGTATTCGGCGACCACGCGTTCCACCGCAGACTTACTGCACGGATGCGCCCGTGCTTATTCTAATTACAACCCCACATGTTGTGAAAAGTAATGTCATGTTATATAAAACAAGGCACAAGTTCAACAGCAAATGTCATGGTGCAATTAAGGAAAACCCAAAAAAAACCCCAAAATGAACAAATCCCAGAATGTTCCTCACACCAAGAAAAGCATCTGAAAAGACAAAGTGACACGAGCGAATTTCCCTGTTGCTTCCGCACAGCTCCTGCCGCACGCGCACGTCCCCGCGGCTCGCTTCAACTGGGCTGGGGTCCCCTCGCTTGGAATGAACACAAGTCCCCGAGGGGACACTGAAAAACAAATTTACCAAATGACAGGCGTCGGAAAACTCCCTCAACTGGTCCAGCCAGACACCTGTCACTGCTCAATACCGGCATCCCACAGTGGGGTAAATTTTGTTGGAAGGGTCATGATAATTAATTAGGAGTAAATGTGTTCAAAATCTAGCAAATAAAATCCCCAGGACTGTTGGGCCTCTTTAATCAATTTTTCCGTAAGAGAGACAAGCCCAGGATTTAACGTAAACAGAAACGCGCTCCGTGCT
>PJEM01013922.1:19930-38100 GCA_004023845.1 Helogale parvula
GGGGGCCACCTTCCCCAGCACCTCTGCAGCTTGGTGAAGGCTGGACACTAGGTCTCCTGGGTCCAGGTGACCCCGCTTATTAGCAGACGGGGAGCCCAGGGTCACGTCAACCAAAAACGCCTCCAAGTTAGAGCCTGCCGGGCCTTCAAGCTCAAAGCTGAGTCTGGAAATCTGGGTTCAGGAAGGAGTGGTTTTTGGGGTGTGTGTGTGTGTGTGTGTGTGTGTGTGTGATCATGTTAGAACTCACACGACATGAAACGTACCGCCTCAACCATTTTGCGGTATACGATTCAGTCGCTTTAGCGGGTTCCCGGTGCTGTGCGGTCCTTCCCGTTGTCTGGTTTCGGGGCCTTCTCACCAGCCCAAAAGAAGCCACACCCCCTTAGGCAGTCCCTCTGTCCCCAGCCCCTGATGACCCGTGATCTGCTTGCCTGCGTCTCTGGATTTACGTGCTCTGGGTGCCACGCGTCCGCGGACCCGCAGGCCTGTTTCCGAGGCTCACCCTTGCTGCAGCTCCCAGACCCTCCAAGGGGAGCGCGTGCCTGGACCCGCTCCCCATCGCACGGCTGCGGCAGGTGGCCGGCCACAGGCTCGGGGGTACGACCCGCCCGGGGCCAGTGGAGGCGAGCGAAGCGTCCACAGCCGTCGGGGGCTTTCAGGAGAACTCTGTGCTCGCGCACCCGCTTCTAGGGCTCCTGCGTCACGGGCATAAGACAGCGTGGAGTGGCGCTGAGGGAGCCCAGCCGTCCGGGGCCACCTTGTCGGCAGACCCGCCCCCGTCGCCAGCCCAGGGTGGCCCAGATGCACACCCCACGGGGCCCAGAGCAGATGCCGTTTGAAGACAGAGTGCTGGGGGCACTGGGTAAAGGATGCAATGAAAAGCCTGTGTCCCTAAAACCCCGAGTGACCAACGCGCGCTCTCCACTGCGGGCAAAGTCAGGAAGTGGCCGGGCAACGGCTTCCCACTAGGAGTTCGCTTCCCCGAAGCTGGAGGTTAGTGAGCAACGGCGTTCCGGTGTGCCGACCGCACGGCTGGCCTCGCAACAGACACGGACGCAGACACACCAGCAACACAACGGCACGTGTGAGGCCCCGGGGGCCCTGTGCCCTGACCGTCCGTCTGACATCAGGGAGCAGCCATCGCTCGGGGTCCCGGCATGTGACCCCGCTTAAAGAGTCCTCAGTGGTGAGAGAGACACACCGAGGCACGTGTGACGAGTGACGATGTGCCGGATTTCCTACAAACTGTTCCGGTGAGGAACTAAAACCAGCCACGCGTCAGGACTCCTGGAGGCCATCAGACTCTCCGCTTACACACTCTAGGAAGTAAGAAACGCGTCTGAAAGTCTGGCACTGACAGACAGAATGGCACTCGAGGGGCCCACGCGCCCCGGTGCTAGGGCTGCCCGCGGCGCGCGAAGCCACGGCCCAGCGGTCACCTCCCCCCCCCGACCGTGGGCTCCCACGGGAACACAGGTGACGACACACGTGGCTGAGGAGGCTCAGTGAGAAGAGCCTTTGGAGAAAGCAGGGACGCCAGGAGCCCGCTCAGGGCCTCCGCGGCGGCCGGGGAGCCTCACGGCTCTCGTGTGGGGGACCAGCGGGCTCACCGGGGTCCCCGGGGAAGACACAGACCAACGAACCACCACGAGGTGAAATAGTCAAAAATACCTGCTTGCCCCGCTCTGCTACAAATATTCCACGCCTTCGGGCGGTGAGGCCCCCCAGACACGGCCAATACTGCAAGTTATGCAGGATGCTTTTTTTATTATTATTAATCGATAGGCTCACGGTAAGAAACGTACGACGCAGGAGGACTTACTAAAAACGTGTGAGATTCTCCCGTGCTCAGAGAGAGAAAACACCATGCACAGCGTCTCCCCAAACATCAACTCCATCTCGGTTTGACTAGAACCAGCAGGCAGATCCCAAACTCTCCGCAGGGGCTCAGCGAGGCTCCTGGGCGGGGCCCCGACACCGCGCCCCTCCCCACGGGGCACACACGGGGCGGCGGTGACA
The DNA here is from genome assembly GCA_004023845.1 of Helogale parvula. Classification (NCBI taxonomy): domain Eukaryota; kingdom Metazoa; phylum Chordata; class Mammalia; order Carnivora; family Herpestidae; genus Helogale; species Helogale parvula. The sequence continues at coordinate 21,950 of PJEM01013922.1, forward strand.
TCGCCCGAAAGCCGATGCTCTCGGTGCAGCACGGAAAACATAGCAAAACCGTCCCGTTTCCCCTGATAGAGCGTCACACACACTCTACACTTTTGGCAAAGCTTTTAGGCAGAGAAGATTAAGAATTTTATAACTTGAAAGTATAATAATTTATAAAATTATAGTAGTTTATAAAAAGAAACAACCCTGAAGGTCTACGGCCCCGTGCACGGGCAAAACGGAACGTGGCCTATGCCCGCAATGGAATATTCTCCAGCCGTCAAGAGGAACGAAGCAGTGGCGCTCGCTGCAGTGCAGATGCAGCCGGAGGACTCGCTCAGGGGACAGAGGGGCACCAGGGTCCCACGTCACATGACTCCACCTGCAGGAAGTGTCCCCAAGGGCGAACGCTCGCAGCCAGGAGGCATGCCAGCAGGTGCCAGCAGCCGGGGGTGCGGAGAAGAGTGGCAGCCAGTGGGCACGGGCTTCCTGCCGGGGGGATGACAGAGATCGGGAGCCGGGAAGGAGGCGGTGGTCCCCAAACTGCATGTGCCCGAGGCCCCTGGATGGTGTGCTTCCAAATGGAGAACTTTACGTACGGCGTGCCCATTTCACACGCCCGCAGGGAACACGGGCTGCTCTGGGCTCTGGCACCGGCCCCTGACGCTCCTGGACCTGGACCTGGACGGGCACGGGCCTCCCTCTGGCCACGGCGGCGCGGAGCTCGCCCGCCGGATCCGGTTCTCGGCACTAACTCATCCTTCAGATCTTTAACCACAACACATAAAAATACAGTGGTGATCTGGGGCTCTGTGAGCCATATCTTGAAAAACTAAAGCTGTTGTTTGCTCAAGTGTTAGTGTTCTACCAGAGAGGACTAAGCGTCTGAACCTGGATCTTAGCCCGGTCCCCTCCCCCCACCTCCCCTGTGCCACTCAGCACACACCGGGTCCCCAGCCGGGTGCTGGGGGCAGAACTCTAGTCCCAAAGGCCCCGTGTGGCCTGCGCTCTGCTTCCCAGTTGTCAGAGGAGGCCCGGCAGGCTGCCCACAGGCAGGGACACCCCAGAGGGCCCAAGCAGACAGCACCCACAGAAACCCCAAAGAGCGGGTGTGGGCTGACAGAGGGTCACGGGCTCCAGGAAAACCCCCCGAGTCCAAGGCTCGGCCAGCGGAGCGCCTGTGGTTTGGGGCCACTAATCTCCCGCCCTCAAAACACCCAGAACCCTACGTGCCAAGGGAGCCAGACGAGGCAGTAAGAGGGAGGGACGTCTCTGCAGACTTCTTACTTCCCAGTGGCTCCAAAGAGTGACACCAGGGTCACCTGCTGGGTCATGGAGTGGATTCTGGGTGTCCAAATGGCCCCATGACGGGCAGGGTGGCCTCCCACGCAGGGCCAGCACAGCTGAGCGTAGGAGCCGACCGCGAAGCCCTCGTCCGTCGGTCTGTCCATCCAGAGTGTCAAGGGCCCCTCCTTCCCACTGGCGCCCTTTGCTGCACACCAACCGGGGTGGGACCCACTGACCCCGCCTCCCAGGGACCCCAGCCACGGACGGCTGGCGCCGTGGGCCTCAGCAGCTCAGGGATCCGGGCAGTGGGACCAGGCTGCTGTGGGGGGAACAAGACAAGCCTCTGGCTGCACACAAGGCCAAGACATTCTTTCTTAATGAGTGGGCCAGGCTTCCCGAGAAACCCACGCTGAGCAGACCCTGGAGAGAAGGAACGTCCATCAGCAGGACCGAAGCCATGACCAGGGACCAGATGCGTCAAGGGCATGAGGGCAGAAGAGGGCAAGGCTGGCCGGGGGCCCCGTGAGGTCACACTGGTCGTGCTGCCCAGCTCCAGGGCTCACGGCGTGCTCCATGAATAGCTGGTAACCGCTCCAACGTGCCAAGTAGGCAGCGCGACCACAGCGGGCCACGGCGGCCCTTGCCCCTGCCCTCTGGCTCAGCCTGCCCCGCGCCCCTCCCTCAGGCCCACGGGTGCTGCCCCCTCCCCACCCTGTCTGTAGACTCCCCGCCCCAGACCGTCTGCTCCCCCAGGCCCTAAGCTCCCCAAGAGTGAGAACCTTCTAGGTCCGCTTCACCTCGGCATGGGGCTCAGCCCTCAGCAGGTGCTCGCAGGCACCGAGGGGAGGCAGGCACGGCACGGACCTGGACACAGGTCGGGAGCACACGGGGTGAGGGGCCCCCCCATTACTCCAGGCCTGACGGCAAGCTTTCTGCCCTGCCCTGGGGCCAGGCGGCACAGCAGTCAGCGCGTTCTTCAACAGTTTTCAAATGCTCGGAGGTGGCTGCCTGCTGGTTAAGAATCAATTAGAACACTTTCCTCCAGGTGGGCCACACCGTCACTCCTCTCTTTCTAGAGCAGGTCAGAAGCTGCTGGCAAGGCACACGCGCCATCCTGAACGGCAGCCGCGCTCCACCTGAGCGCCCCCGCCAATAAATCCCCGGCGGGCTTCTGGCTTCCCCCCCAGGGAAGGAAGTACCTTCAACTCATCCTGGACACCGGCCAGGAATGGAGTCACTTCCAGACCGCTAGGCTCTCTCCGGCGAGCCCCCAACTCAATCCCTGCGGGAACAACTAGGAAACCTCACCGCGTCGGCTCCAAGGACAGAGGCTCCAGGCAGGACTTTTACAAACACTCCCCCACAAAGCACGAACAATTCACCAAACAGGACACCGCTCGCTGGACGTGCCTATTTTCAAGAGTGCGAGACCCCTCACCGCCAGCCCCAAAGGCCGACCCGGCGCACCAGGCCCCACCACCTCCCGCGCCAAACACGGGAGCCCTCTTCCCACGCACCGCCCCCCCCCCCCCCCCCCCCCCCCCCCCCCCCCGAGCCCGGGAGCCAGCCTCCCCCGACCTGGAGGACACGGCACAGCCCCCAAGCGCCTCGCGCAGTCATGGCCAGCGGGTCACACGCACGAGAACCCAGACTCCAACCCTGACCCCCCTCCTGAGCGGTTTTGTGAAGACGTGTCTCTACCGCTGGAAGTAGTGTAATTCGAGCGGACTGTCCGCCAGTCTCTGCCGTTAGACGGTCACATGTAGATCATTCCACAGAGTCAGAGAGAAGAGAAGTTAGGATTCTCCTGACTCAGCAATTCTCCGAGTGGTCCCAGGAATTCCGGGGCGGGGTCCCCAGGAGCTTTTGAGGGGGTTTCCCGAGGTCAGAAGTATTTTCGGCACAACACCGAGACCGTATTCATGCTCTGTGCACACTGATGGGCCGACAGCAGTGAGACTGCGGGTGCTCGTCCCCAGCGAGGCAGCGGCTCAGCCCCGGACACGCCGCTGAGCGGGAGCCGGGCCCCCCAGAAATGCTCCGCAGGGAGGAGCAAAGCATTCATGTCACGAAACGCTGACTCGTAGCCTTTTCCTATCTGTGCGAGGAAACAGGACGCGTGCGCCCCCGAACGTGGTGGCCGTCCCGCTGTCCGCAAGGGAAGTACTGGTGTGAGTGTCGGGCCGCGAGGGCAGCGTCTTTTCCCACGGGCCCCGGCCGAGGGGGGTGGACAGATGCGTCCCAGACTCGGAACCCCGTGGCCCCGTCCCTCCAGGGGAAGAGCCGCCAGGACCTGCTGCGATGGTGCAATCCAAGCTGCAACGTCAAAATACGAGTTGTGGAAAACGTGTGCTCACGGTAAGACGCGTGGGGACGATAGATGTGTGTTACGCGTGGGGACGATAGATGTGTCCACAAATACCACGTGTGACCGTGTGCGGCGACACGTGCCAGCATCTGGAAAACCTGCGGAGTCAGCGAACTGATGTTGTCTGAGGACCGCGGCGCGGCCCCATGGATCACCCCCCCCGCCCCCCAGAGGCATCGGTTCCCGGCGCGCCGTGTGGCGTCAGGTCCTGAGCCGCAACCAGCTTCTAAGAAACCACTGTCGGTTGAGTTTGGGTGTGAGAGCGAGGAGCAGCCACAGCGGTCTGAAGAGGCTTCCGGAACACTCCTCCCAGGGCGCTGTCCATCCCAGCTCAGGTCGTGATCTCAGGTCCTGAGCTCCAGCCCCGCGCTGGGCTCGGCAGGGAGCACGGGGCCTGCTGGGCCGCCCCCCCCATCCCTCCGCCCTCCCCGCTCACGCTCACCCGCATGCTCTCAGAACAAACAAGCGCTCCTCCCTCTCAGCCTTGTGTCTGTGCGCCCTCACACACAAGAGCAGCGTGTCCCGGAGACTCAGCGTGGAAGCCAGCGCTTGCGTCCGGCCAAACCCGACGGAGCCTTACAGAAAGCACAGAACAGAATCACTCTTCTCACTACATTTATTTCTGTTTTTAAGAAAGTTACTTTTCATTAAAAGCGTTCTACCAACACACATCTCCTAAGGTGTGTGATCCGTTAACACACATCTATCGTTACACCGTCTCTACGATGCACTCTTTTCTGGGCTCCTCGGGTTTAAGTTCTGATACAATGAATGTTCAGAGATAAAACCCACGGAGACGGGGGTCTTTGGGGTCCTGGATGACGTGAGACTCTACGCCGGTGCTGACGCAGCAGCTGTTGGAGCCAGTCTGCACTGATTGTTCCGCGGGCGCGGTCCGTCAGACTCTGGGAGTCACAGCACCACCGTGGCTACAGGGACGCCCAGGAAACGCCAACTCCTGGGGCCCCACGGACGCCCGTGGTCGGATGAGAACTGCCCCCCGAGGGTTGGTTGGGGAGAGAGCTGCCCCCCCCCCCAGGCACCCCGCTCTGGACAGTGGAGGGAGACGGGACACGGGACGTGAGGACAGACGGCCCCACGTGGTCCTCGATCTCTAGGAAACGGCCACCAAAAAAGGGAAATGGACCCGCGCAGGACGCCAGCAGAACACACACAGCGTTAACCTTCACCGAGGTGGGGGCGGCCCGTGCTCGTTCCAGAGTCAGCGAAGCGACCCACAGGAGACCTCACTGGATTAAGTCAACTTACAAACGCCTTTGGATTAACCCACTTTGCGTTTCTCCCCCAACGGACACCATCCAGGACGGGGCGGGAGGCCAGCACGGCCCGTGTGTACCGGCGGCGCACTTCCGGAATCCCAGAGCAGAGACCGGCGCACATTTCCAGTGCTTTTGTTTTGTTCCGGGAGGTGGACGGGGTTTGGCAAATCCTCCAATCACCTCCAAGTTCATTCAGCTACTCCAGTTTAAACAACTATTTATCAGAAGTGCTTGACTCAAAGGCAGCAAACACCATTCACTTCAAAATACACACAATCTCACCAGAGGAGAGATTTGAGCAAACAGGACTCTTCACTTGCAGCAAGCAAACAGCTTCCGCTAAGCCGGTGGCTCACAGACCCGATGACGGCCCCTCGCCAGCCCCGGGGGCTCGGGCAGCCGAGATCCTACCGAGGGGAAGGAGGCGATCATCTACGGACTTTCGCAAACGCCAGTCTGGGATCTTAAAACAACAACGCGCCATGGAACTCAGGTCCCCTGGTCCCCTTGTCCTGAGGCCAGCTGTGCACGGGGACAAACGGCGCCCACTGGGGAACCGATCTCGACACGGGCACACGCAACCAGCACACGGGCCAGGGGAGGTGGGCGCACACGGGCGATGAGCGACATGGGGCAGAGAGCCGGCGCCCCCCGGCCACCGCGCACAGGCGTCGTGTTCTCAAGTAAGAGGACCCAGGGGTCCAGCGGCCGCACCTCCGTCCGGGACCCCATCCTGGTCAGCATCCTTCACAAGAGCGCACGGAAAAGTGGCCTCAGACATCGGAGAGTGGCACGGCAGCTTCAGAAAGGGCCTCAGATGTTAACAAAGGGGCGGTCGATGGACATCCCCCCAAGGTGCTGGGAGTTCCACAGGGTCAGCCTCCCGAGGTGGGCCGGTGGGGTCACGTGGTTTTAAAAAAGAAGGAGGGGCGCCTGGGGGGCTCAGTCAGTTGAGTATTGGACTTTGGCTCAGGTCAAGATCACACAGTTTGCGGATTTGAGCCCCGCATCGGGCTCTGTGCTGACAGCTCAGAGCCTGGAGCCTGCTTCCAATTCTCTCTCTCTCTCTCTCTCTGTCTCTCTGCCCCTCCCCTGTTTGCGCACTCTCGCTCGCTCTGTCTTTCTCTCAAGAACATATAAATGCCAAAAAAATTTTTAATAAAAAAATAAAAAAGCAAAAGTAACGGCAAAGTCCGTCCCCATTGATCCAGAAGAGCACCCTGAAATAATTTTTCAACTGACTGCCCTTCAGTCTGTGCTGCTACAAAGGATTCTCTCAGAGGACCCTCCGCATCTGCAGTTACGGCAGAGCCACGAGCCACTCCGCTTGGCTCAACCGAGAGACGGGCTCACTGGCCGACCCCCGCCCATTGCCGACGGGGGTCAAGGTCCGGGACCCTGCAGGCAGCTGCCCAGCTCTGCAGCTGGGCTCCAGCGCCTCCCGCGGCGCCTCCGTTTTCTCCCCTGCAGGTCCCGCCAGGGTCATGTCTGCACACAGGACGCCTGCGATGAACGGCCCGCCTGGCGGAAGTCACTTCCAGAGCCTCCACCTTCCCAGGTGCCTTCGGTTTGTATCACACACGCCTGCGGCCCTCCACACGGGTCCCTGCCACGCACCTGGTCACACCTTCCGGGCACCTCCCTGCTGTCTCCTACGAGGTCCCACGGTCATGCTTTAAACAGCACCGCGGTTTTAAGGCTGAAGGGACTGACTTGCCAAACTCGGGCATTTAAAACAGTCCACTTGTAAAAACAAGAATGGACCTGAGTGGACGGTTGCAGTCCACCGTGCAGGACTCAGGGCCAGACGCCCAGGAGCGGCGGACCAGGGGTCAGCGGCCACCGCCGTCTACACCTGCTCTCGGTCCCTGGGCCCACGAGGCGACCCCAGCGGCGTCTTCTCGTGCACAGCACGGCCTTCCCGACACTGAGGCAGCACGTGAGCAGCGGCAGGCTCAGAGCCGAAGCCCCAGAATGCAGAGGGAACCTCTCCACGACCAGATCAGCAGCAGAGCGTTTACGGAAGAACGAAAAGACACCACGTCAGGGGGAAATAGTGTCTGTGACTGCGGTACGTCGGGGCACGGAGAGAAACTGGTTCGATCAAGTTCTAACAGGTCAGAGTGGGTTTTGGTTTTCTGTTTTGTTCTTAAACTCCAGACAAGCCTCCTACAAGTGTCCCTGTGCAGCTCCACTTGGTCACGTGCAGAGACGCCCCCCTGCGGCCCACCGCGGACCCCCGTCCACACCGGGGTCTGCTTCCAATTACGACACGATCGAGTTACAGCGCTAACATGTCTGCTTTGTTTCTTCTGGGGCTTTGTTTAGAAAACAACTCTGACGGCGTCCAAGCAAACAACGCGACCAAGTACGGAAACAGTCACTCAAGAATCAGAAAAATCTGTCCCTGTTCAACGCCGGGTGTTTTACGAGAAACACGTGCCACACTCGTGTGTACGGGTTTGTCGTCTCAAAGCTGAAGCACCTTGGCCAGTGGACGTGCCTTCCGGGGGCGTGGAGAACTCCGCGGGCGGGCAGGCCTGCTGTCCCGGGGGACTCGGGGGGCACCTCCGGGGGGGCACGCAGCGTTTGCCCTGAGGCACCCACACCCCCGCACGCGCACCCTCTAACCCAGATCCCGCGGCTCCTACACCCATCATCCAGTGGGAGATGAAGCCCCCCAGGAGTCCCGCCACCACAGCCGCACCCTGCTCCGTGCGGCCCCCCGACCGCAGACCCCGGGCCACGCCAGCGCGGGTTCACCTTGATGCACAATTTTCAAACTCCCTGAGGAGGGCGCGCCCCTGAAGGAGCCGCGAGCGGCATTTCCTCTACCAGCTCAGCTCAAGATTCACGGCTACAATGAGTAACACTGAGCACATCCTAGGCACCGGGAGGCACTTTCCAGGGAGTAAGTACCTCATTTTACTTTCTCGGTGATGACTTAATTATGATAATTAGAATAATTAATTATATTACATAACAATCTTGGCAATAATTAAGACGAATAGGAGTATCAGCAGCTCTCTGCTATAACTACATACACCTATGGTACATATGAAATATACTAAGTTAATGATCCCGGTAATTCTAGGATAATTCCATATTAATTGTAGTGACGACATGGACACCATCGCTCCCTTTGTCCTGGTGTCACAGATGAGGGAACAGGCACCAGGAACCCTGGCGTGAGGAGAGGCCGGGATGTGGACCGAGGGGCCCAGCCGCAGAGCCTTGGAGGCCGGCCTCCTCTCTCCTCGCAGCCCAGGGGCGCTGGCAGCCGCACTGGGGGCACCCGGCCCGTGCCCTGGAGCCCCGCCGCCTTATGAGTGAGATCGGCTTAGGGCAGGGGGCTCCCAAGATTAATCCCTTAGGAAAGACACATTTAGGCATTAATTGTTTAGATCTCAGCACCTGTGTGGTTTTATTTTACTTTATTTTTTATGGTTTATTTATTTTTGAGACAGAGAGAAACAGAGCTCAAGTAGGGAGGGGGCAGAGAGAGAGGGAGACACAGAATCTGACGCAGGGTCCAGGCTCTGAGCTGTCAGCACAGAGCCCAACACGGGGCTCGAACCCACAAAGTGTGAGATCATAACCTGAGCCAAAGTCAGACGCTTAACCAACCCAGGTGCCCCCTGTGTGGTTTTATGAAGCAGTTTATCCCCCCCCACACACACACACCCTGCACGCATCCCACATCCTACACATACATGCACACGCATCCCACACGCGCTCACACCTTCCCCCAGACGCGCACACACAGCCCTGCCTCCACCAGACAGACGGTGATGACCTGCTCTCCGCTAGTGCTGTGCGGTCCTGCCATCTGGCCCCAGACCACCCCCTAACACTCCTTGGGGACAGAAAAGATGCTCCGAAGGGAAGGAGGGTGTTGGGGACACAGAACAAGGGTAAGGACGCAGCAGGGGGCGGGGTGCTCAGGGCAGCAGCCAGCTTATGAAGCCACCGAAGCCTCATGGGGGTGGGGGCCGCCCTCCCACCCCTGCACGTTGTGCAGGCGGGTGCCCCGCCCCGATGGACGGCACCTGCGAGTGCCCCGCGCCCCGGGGGGCCACGAGCAGCACCAGTCAGACATGTAGGCCAACCCGGCACGTTCGCACAGCGGCCGCGGAGGAAGGAAAAGGGCGACCCGCCTACTTTGCGGGATGCCTGGGGCCCCCCCACAGTCACGCTGAAAGTGCACTGTTATGAAGGTAATAAACGAGGTTGAGAAGGTGAAAAAAAAAGGGGAAAGTTGTCTGGAAATAAGCTCATACCTATTAACTGTATCTCCCAAGGGTTATTATCGGTGACTTTTTCAGTATCTTCTAAACTCTTTGAAATGAGATGTCTTCTTTTTACCATGATGGAAAAAATACTTTTTTAAAAGCTAGAATCAGGGGCGCCTGGGTGGCTCAGTGGGTTAAGCGTCCAACTACAGCTCAGGTCATGATCTCGTGGTCCGTGGGTTCGAGCCTGGCATCAGGCTCTGTGCTGACAGCTCAGAGCCAGGAGCCTGCTCCAGATTCTGTGTCTCCCTCTCTCTCTCAGACCCTCTCCTGCTCACGCTCTCTCTCTCTCAAAAATAAAAATAAAAGCCACGATCAGGAGGCAATGCTGCCTGCGGTGGGCGCCCACACGGTCAGAGGATTCCGCCTGGAGACCCCACTGTGTCCTGGGGAGGGGTCCGCGCTCCGCTCCGTTAACGACAGCCACAGCCTCAGCCACAGGCTCGATTATCAGTTTCCGCAGGGAGAGGCGCCGTGAGGAGGGGCTGTGCAGGCCCCACCAGACGTCGGCATGTACGTAGCAAGCCAAGCGGCATCACCGACGTCTGGTAGCAAGTATCACCAAGCCCTACTCGGGCTGCGGTGCACACACTCTGTACCCAGTCCGGCGTGTACGGGAGCCACACCCGAGCTGCGCTGGCAGACGCCGGGCCTGGCCCTCCTCCATGGGTTTCAGGCTGTAGCTGCAGCTCTAAGAACAAGGTCATCTTCCAGGGTGGACTGCTCACTGCCCTCCGCAGACGTGCAGCCGGACTTCTCATCCTGAGCACAGACTCGAGGACCCGGGACATAAAACAGGAGCGCCGGCCCCACAGCTGGGGTCCCGGAGGCGCGGCGCACACAGTGACCGTGGGGGAGCGCGGAGCAGAGGGCGGGCTCCGGACCGCAAGGCTCTGACTGCGTGTTATTTGGCTAAACACAAAATGAGCCGCACGCACGCCCATCGACTCTGTAGCTGGTGCGTTTGTCTCTCCCGTGGATACCGGTTAGCAGTTTTGCAACCACTTTGTGTAGTAGGTCTGAACAAGACACAGACTTCTCACTATCTGGTAACGAAGTTATAAATAAGGAAAGAGGAAAGCCGGAATAAACCTGGTGGCATTGGACTAGAATCAGAAGTATCAGCAGGAGCTCACGGTTTTTCACACTCACACACACACACACACACACACACGCAGAAGGACAGATAAATATAGATGTGCACGCGTGTGTATGTGAGAACACACACGGAGATTCCTCGCGGTGTCTGTCACAAGCGAGCGCACGCGCCCGTGCCCGGGTCTGACTTCCGCCCACCGCTCCCCAGAAGGAAATGGACTGCGGCAGAAAAAACCCAAGGGGGCCTGGAGCAGGCTGTGGGCCCAACAGGGAAACGGTCAACCGCGCTGGGGAGGGCGTTGAGAGGGGCCAGGCACCCGCCTTGACAGGGCTCCCCATCAGGGTCACAAAAGACAAAACCCGAGGGACCATCGCAGATTGTCACGTGCAAGAGACGTGACCACTGGTGCCACGGGGGCCCCCCCGGGCTGGGTGAGGTCCCGAGACGGGCACGGCACGTCCAGACATCAGGCGCCACCCGGCTGCCCGCCAGGGCTGCGTGAGGCCTGCAGCGCAGGCAGGAGCGCTGCTCAGCGTTGGTCTCCGTCCTGTGACCCCGGCGGCCGACGCTGCGGGAGCCGGCAGGGGCTCCGCACCACCCCGGCCACTTCCCTCTACGCCTCAGATCACTTCAGAGCAGCCGGTAAAATATTATGTGTGGAGGTGAGGAAATGAAGCGTCAGATAATGGAGGGCGGGGAGCAGGGGAGACGGAGCCGCCCAGGCTGGACTGGACAGGTGGGCGGGGTGGCGGGCGCCCGGGGGCTCCTTGGGTTTTCTCCTCCTCTACTCCTGTGTTCCTTTGAATTTTTCCTCATTAAAAAGTCCTGTGAAACTTCTTGGAGTTTGCAAACAAGTCTGCGGACTTCCGGAGCGCCCTGCGTCACCACCAGCCAAGCCTGAGCCACCGCCTCGCACACTGTCCCCGCCTCCACTCTGGCTCGTGCGTGGTCTCTCACCTGCTCCGGGCATTCCGGATGGAGCCCACCGTGCCCGGTGCTGCCTCTGCCCCGGGCGCACCCGGCTCCATCCCAGGCCCCCGACCAGCCACGCTCCCCGTCATACCCCCCCTGCCCCCGGAACGTGCTCTCCTCCCCACCCGCACTAAAACACCTGCCATCTTCTACGGATTTGTCGGTGACCATTCGGTTCACACCCGTGGTGATGACTCGGTGAGCCCGGAGGACGGGGACGAACCAAGCGTGCACTCACTGTCGCTCCCCGGGCACTGGGTATGACGCCTAATGCGCAGCTGGCGCTCGACGTGTATTCCAAGAGTGAACACCGCTGCCGTCGGACAGCCAGGCCCGGATTCGGGTGCCGGACTCTCCTCTCCTCTGCCCGACGGTAGCATGTTTCGCGTTACTGTGCGCATCTAGTTTAGAGTGTGTCCCAAACACACTCTAACTCCTGGCACGGGGGCACCCGGGTGGCTCACTTGGTCAACTGTCCGACTGGCTCACGGTTCATGAGTTCCAGCCCCGCACTGGGCTCTGTGCTGACATCTCGGAGCCTGGAGCCTGCTTCCGATTCTGTGTCTCCCTCTCTCTCTCTGCCCCTCCCCTGCTTGTGCTCTGTCTCTCAAAAATAAACACTAAAAAAAAATAATTAAAAATAAATCCTGGCATGGAAAAAATGGATGTATCTACCAGCTCTTAAGTAATCTGGGCAAAACATGCTTAAACCTAGTATTTGTGTGCGCTTTGGTAAATAAGAATGGCGCCAAAGTGGCTTATTAACGCGAAGAATTTCATTGTCTAAGAGGCAGTGATGACAGCATAGTGAGTGTTGGTGACGACGTGTGGAAAGTGGGACCTTCCGGGCTGCCGGCGGGGCCGTCCCCTCGAACAGGGGGCACAACCCAGCGACCCGCTCCCGGGCACACGCCCGCACGCCGCCTCGCACGGGAATGCTTCTGGCAGCACCGTTCACCGCAGTCGAAAGGCAGAAACAACCCAAATGTCCACCCACAGACGAGCAAACAAACAAATGGCGAGACACCCGTACGGCGGAGCCCTTGAGCCGCGGGACGGAGGCGGTGCCGCCACGAGAACCTCGAAAACACGGCGCTCAGCCCAAGCACCAGGGCCTGGAGGCCCCGCAGCGCAGGATTCCGTTCACACGGAAGACACAGGTCAGGCAGCTCATCGAGACGGACGCAGGACGGTGTCACCCGGGGTAGGGGCGACGGCGCAGGGCTGGCGGGCGCAGGGCCTCTCTTCGGGGCGATGAAGACGTTCTGGACCTTGTGAGAAGCCACGGGCACGGCGGCCCCTGAATGTACTTCGATGCCACTCAACCGTTCGCTCTAAAACGTCTTGTGACGGGCGCCTGGCAGGCTCCATCGGTTAAGTGTCCCACTCTTGACGTGGGCTCAGGTCATGACCTCACAGTGGTGATATGGAGCCCAGCGACGGCTTCACGCTGGGCGTGGAGGCTGCTTGCGATTCTCGCCGCCCCCCTCTGCCCCTCCCCTGTGCGTGCTCACTCTCTCTCTATAAACAAATGAGATCTTCAAGAAAAAAATAAAATCCCTTGTGTTATGTGAATTTCACCTCAATTTATAAAAAGGCTGTGACATTTTGAAAGAATTTCCTGTCTTTGCAAAATCTAGTATTTTTCTTCTCTCTTTGATAAGGAGCAGACACACTTGGAAAATTGCACGCACACGCACACACACACACACACACACACACAGGACCAACTGCGGGCGGGGGCTGCGGGCTCCCTGGGCAGGAAGACGGAAAGCGCAGGCAGGGAGGCCAGAGCTGTCCAGGTCGAGCATCAGGCTGAAAGCGATCTGCCCAAATGATGACTTTGCAAGATTCTGGAACAATCATCACTCCACAACATGCGCTTAAAAGTACCTTATTTCAATGAAAACACGCAAAAATAAAACACAAACCATGCTTCAAATAAATGTTTACTGGAATGACGCTGGGTCCCCCCAGAAAGCTTCCTAGAGCGTGTCTTGTTGCAAACTATGACCTGTGCTTCGACCTCAAGGTACCTATGGGGTGGTGTCCAACACCGGCCACAGGGCCACGCCCATGACCACGCCCAGGACCGGCCACAGGGCCACGCCCTCCTCGCCCCACCCACAGAAGGACCCGCCCCTTTCTCGGCACAGGGCTCCGGGCAGCTGGTCAATGATCATCCCAGAGAGAGGACCCCCTGATGGAATGAAATTTAAATCCCTCAAAAAGTCAACCTAGTGCTTTGCTAAAGACCAAAAAAATAAAACAGTAATGCCACACAGAACGCCCATGGCTTTACAACCAAATTTCTTACCATCCTGTCCATTTCCTTCAGAGCATTTATCTTTCAGAGCATTTTCACCCGAGACACCCATTTTTTTCCTTGACTTACCTCTCGAAGTCCACGACTGAGAGGCTCACGGGCTGAGGTCCCCGCTCAGCCCCAGGTCACACGGGGGCCCTCACCCCGCGCGGAGCACAGAGATGGTTCACGCATCTGACTCTGCAGCGAGGCAGGCGGAGGCTCATCCCCACCTCACCCACGAAGACACGGAGTGCTCCCGGGCTCCACAGCCCGGAGGGGTCGGGGCCTGATTCCCGCACCCGGAAGCTCCCAGCTGGGCGCTGAGGGCCAAGCACTGGCCACCTCCAGGCCTATCTCCCAGGGCGCGGCTTTGGGCAAGACTGATGGAAGCAAAGAGGGAGCCAGTCAGCCCCCCCTGGCTCCACCTCCACCTGCGGGGTCGACAGTGAGGCTCAGAGGGACCAAGCCGTGGGGCGCGCACTGCACCCACCAGCGCCCAGGACGGAGGCGCTCCCAGGCGGGGAGCGGGGAGGTGGTGGGCGGCCAGACTTCCCGCGTCCGCCCTCTGACGGGCCATGATTTTACTTCTCCCGCGCACATCCATTACCTATTTACGTAAATCACTTCCTAAGCGGCCCCCACGGCCCTCTTCCCCTCGGCTGCTCACCATCCGTCATGCTGGATGCACGCAGCCAGCTCCACTGCGAGCAGAGGGGCGAGAGGCCGCTTCCACGGAGACCCACGGCGTCCGGAGGGCAGGGCGCCACCGGGAGAGAAAGCACCTGGGGGGCTGGGTGTGGGCTCTCCAAAAAGGTACAAGTTTCAAGTCACTAGATTAAATCAATAGACAACTAAATGCAACAAATACTTAGTAAGAAAGAAACAGTACGGTCACCGTAACAGACCGAAGATGACCAAGGTGATTCAGGGCAGTGAGAATGAGACCTCACAACCGACGAGGGAGGGAGACAGACTTCCAGGCAAGACGCACCGCGTGCCATACATGTGCAAAGGGAATGCAATGGATATTTTTCCTCCTGGATTTCCTAGAACTGCCTTAAGTGTAGCCCGTCTAGAAAACAGAAAAATCACCCCACTGCTCCTTCCTTACCCGCTGTCATAGTGCTCCCCGCCCCTGCATGCAGGCTTCCCTCCACGCCCTCCGTCCTGCTCCCACCCGGCCCCGCACACCTGCTAAACAGGGGCTCCCACGCCCTGGAGAGAAAGGCAGCTCCTCCCGTGCCCACAGCACCCATGGCCTCCGGTCCAAGCGTCCGACGGCACAGGACCTACCCGGACCCGTCTCTGTTTTCAACGGGTCGTCTGGCCTTCAGGCTGGTCCCTGACAGTCCTCTGCCTTCGAGATACATCGATAACAAAACAGGTGACTGGGAAAGGTCTTATTGTAGGAGGAGAATCCTGGCGGATTAATGGAGCATAATGACCGATGCCCCTCGGCAGGCTGAGACGGGCCTCCTGAGGCAGCAGGGGTGAGGCGTGAGCGCCCCTGGGTCCTCAGGCCCGACAAGGAGCAGGTGCGTCAGATCAAGCCTTCGGGTCTGACCACTGATTCACAGAAAATCCACGCAGGACGGAGGAACACGCTGGATGACACCAAGGTGTCACCGGCCAGTCCAGACCACAGGAACCTGCAGACCCAGCCAGAGTGTGTCCCCAAGGGGCAGCTGGGAGGAGGCGAGGACACGGGGCGCGTCACCGCCACACAGACACAGGGTTTCTCTGGAGGGACAAGTGTCCAGAGACGGTGGGAGGGGCCGCCCACAGCTGTCCACGCACGGTTTTACCTTCACTGGCAAACTGCGTGGAGCACGAGTTTCACCTCCATAAAGCTGTCATTTCGTTTATTCATTGATGTGAGAGCGCATGAGCCTGAGCGAGCGCACGCAGGCTCCACACAGCCAGCACAGAGCCCGACGCGGGGCTCGAACCCCCAGGCCGTGAGATCATGACCAGAGCTGAAGTCGGACGCTTAACCCACGGAGCCAGCCGGATGCTGCGGCAAAGCTGTCGTTTTTAAAAGATTTTGAAAAGACACAACAAGCACTCACTCTGTGGGCTGCACCTCGATCCTGACTCGGCCACCGGCTAAAATCTACACCGCGTGTGTGACCGGTGAATGTGCAGAGCAGCTCTCTCTAAACCGGTGACTAGGGGGACCCCGAAGGAGGACTCGGGGGCGGGGGGAGCGGGCAGACAGACACCCATACCCTGCAGAGCTCACGCCTGGAGATTTGTAAATAGAACCGCATGACTGGGGTCCGCACCAGAACAAGAGGCGGGGATGGCAGAGAGGCCAGGGGTCTCGGGGGGCCGGTGGGGGCGTCACACATGCTTCCATTCCTTCCCGGCCTCCACCCAACCCAGGCTCGGCCCCGCAGGCGACCTCCCACAGGTGGACTCGCTCGGCCTCCTCGGCCTCCGGTCTGTTCCTAATGCAGCAGCCACGGGCGCTGAGGCCCCTCCTCCCCTCCGGGCACAAAGTCCTCCCAGACTCCAAGCCCATGCTGACATCCCCACCCCTAGCCTGCACCTGCCTGCTCCCCCC
>PJEM01013923.1:0-37982 GCA_004023845.1 Helogale parvula
GGGCCGGGAACCGGGTGCCGGGGGCAGGGGCGAGGGGGGGGGGCTCCCATGGACTGGGGGGCTGGGGTGGGGCTGGGGTGGGGCTGGGGTGGGGCTGGGGCAGGGCCGGGGCGGCCGGGGACCCTGCAGACGGCTTTCCCAGCACCCGCTCCCAGCACTCTCAGCCTATTATCATCTTGGTTTTTGCAAAGGGGTTGATAGAGACAGATCTCTGAAAATCTCAGAGGAATGAACAGTTCGGCTTCCTAGGGGATTTGCTCAGGAAATGAGATTTTGCCCACCTCCCAGAGGAGAAAGGGCACGTCTAAATTATTGATAGAAAACACGCCTCCTCCAAGAAGCCAGCGTGGGGGCCATCTGCCTGCTGACCGGTCCCGTGTGCCGGCGCAGCTCCCTGGGCCGTCGCCGCCGCCCTCCCATTCCCCACGGGCGCAGCTCAGGGACACAACCAGGCAGCGCCGACCCCTCACGCCCCACCCACTGCATCCGCCGAGGGGCCCCGCGTCCTCAGCCCGGGCCAGCCTCGCTCTGCGTCTTCAGGCTCCCGAAGCGCATCGCAGGGGATGTTGGACGGGCCTTGTGAACTCAGGGACACGGGAGACACGTCCCCACGAGGGCTTTGAACCCAGCCCAGGCCGATGTCCAGACTCAAGAGCCAGCTTTTAAAGAAACAGGAGGGACGGGAGCCAAGACACCACAGCCAAGTGGAGGCTGGACTGCCGCCCAGACGTGGCCATCGCTGAACTCCATCTCGGCCGAGCGTTGGCGAGAACATGGCGTGCGGCGCCCACACCCCGGGAGCTGCGCCGACGGGGCCTCTGCGGCCCTGGGTTCGCATCAGAAAGAACAGCCTCATCAGCGGAATCGGACACCAGCCTGCCGGCGGAGGGGCGCGGCACCCACGTCCCGGCGCCTCCATAAGTACTGTGGGAGACCGGGCGGCTGTGCGCGGGGTGCTCTCTGCAGGCCGCGCGGCCCGGGGCGGCCCCGGGACCCCATCCGCCGTGGCTGCTGGCAGCTTCCATCCCCGTCCTGTTGTGCAGGCCGTTTTGTGCCGTTTTCAGAACAACGTGAAACAACATGGAAATGTGTCGGTAGATAGAAGTCAGGACCAGAGAACGGAAGAGACAGGACAGGAAACGGCAGCCGTGGGACCTTGACATTGAATCAGCAAGGCCCCGCCACGGTTTCTGTCCCCCCTCCCCGAACTTGCGGGCGGCCAGACCCGAAACCCGGCCAACTGTGTGATTCTTGTCAAGCCCACGTGCTCATCGACGGGGGAACCAGGTCCCCTGCTGCCGCCCGGACGGACCGCAGGAACCGCGCGGTGCGTGGAATCGGCCACAGAGAGACCCGTGTGACCGCACCTCCGTGAGGTCCCTGCGTGGTCAGGTTCGCAGAGACGGAAGGCGAAAGAGAGGTGTCCAGGGGCCGGGGCGGGGCATGGGGAGCTCGTGTTAACGGGGACGAGTTTCGGTCTGGGATGAGTGCTCTGGACGGACGGACGGACGGACAGCCGGCTGGACAACAGAGCAAATGTACCTCACGCCCCTGAACGGCACTTAAAAATGGTCAAAACTGTAAACTTTGTTACATATATTTTATCACAAAAAAAATTTTCGAACAAACTCCCCCCAAAAAAAGCCAAAACAAATTTTTTAAAAATGTGGACTCAAAATACCCCCCAGGGGAACTAGAGTTTTCCCGAGGTCCTGCGCCCTGACAAGTGATTTCTCAGGGTTTGGTTTTGTGACACCAGGAAGGTGTGGGTCCCAGGGGGTGCTAAGGGGGTGTTAAGGGGGGCAGGGAGGGGCTGACTGGCGCCCTGGCTGCTCTACGGCTCAGAGGCTGGAAGCCTGGGGCTGTGGACCCCGCGCACCACACCCTGAGGGCCTAAGACCCGGGAGGTCTACTCTCTCACAGCCTGGGGGCCAGCAGCCCGCCTCCGAAGGCTCTGGGGGTGACCCTTCCTGCCTCTTCCAGGCCCTGGTGGCTGAGACTCGGCCTTGGCTCGTGGCCGCATCCTGCAGCTTCGAGTCTGCCTTCCTGCAGCCTGTCCCCTGTGCCTGGCGTCTCCGTCCTGGTCCTTAGAGGCACAGTCACTGCAGCTGGGCCCCTCCCCCCAATCCAGGGCGGCCTCATCCTGACCCTTAACTACACCTGCCAAGACCCTGTTCCCAAATAAGGCCCCGTTCTGGGGTTCTGGGAGGACACGCACCTCTGGGGGATGGGATTCCCCCCGGCGCAGCGGGTGTCTTGCCCGCACACAGTCGGCCCATGGGGTCCTGCCGGCTCGTCCAAACACCCCGATGCTGGACTGGCCGCCGGGGTGCCTCCTGAAAGCTCTTCGGGAAGGAGCCGGACGCCCACCCGCCTGCCTCCTCGCCAGGGCTCGGGGGCCCTGGGAAGTTTCCGTGTCCACAGCGGACTCTCTGGACTCCGCCGACCCTGGGGAGTTTCCCTCCCTGGGCCTCAGTTTCCACACCCGGCCGACCCGGGGCAAGAGCGTGAGATCCTCAGGAGCGCCTGCGGACGCCTTGGATGCTGAAAATGCCGGTCGGCTGCGAGTCGTCACCTGTCCTGTGACCCATGAGCCCACGTCACTTCTGGGTCTGTGCTGAGTTCAGCTAATGCACAGAACCTTCCTCCCGGCGAGGGCAAGGTGCCCGCAGGCCCCGGCCCCCCAGACAGGGCCTCTCCTCTGGCACCAGCGGTGACGGGGTCCGGGGCCGTGTGGGGCTCCGGGCCGAGGCAGCGAACGGGCCACTGGGTGGGCCTGGTGAGCCCAGCACAGCTGGGGGGCCGGCTGGCCACAGGAGGTCCGAGGAAGGCAGGGCCCGGGGACAGAGAGGAGGGTGCGCACACGCGGAGCGGCTCGTGTCCGGGACCAGGAGACTCACTGCTCGGCCGGCGGCTTTACCCTGAGCACTCAGCAGTGGTGATTGCTGCAGGGGCCCGACTGGAGTGGACTCGGGGCCTGCGGGCACACAGCCTGCAGGGGGGACTCTGGCGGGTTGGCCTGGAGTCCCCAAGGCTTCCTGGGAGAGGGACCCAGGCTGCCTAGAGCACAGCGACCGCCTGCCCCGAGGGGGCCGCTCAGGGGGCCAGTGGCCCTGGCCTCAGGCCTATGTGGGCTGTTCCCTCAAAACTCTGGTGGCCAGAACCTGCGAGAACTTCCCAGTCCCTCCCACAGCAGCTCGAGGCCTCTGAGACGCCAGCCATCGCCCTGCCCTCCACTCCCCCCTCCCCTCTCCTCTCCAGAGGTGAATTTCTCTTCAAAAGGAAAAAAACCCTTTAAATTGAAGTGGGGCCACCATCACGATCTCCATCACCACAGTCATGTGTAAGCGCCCACAGTTAATTTTTTATTTATAAAATTGCACCCTTCACCTCCAATTCCCCTTAGAGAGAGAGTACAAAACTGGCCATTTAATAAAATCCCCGTGAAGATGACAGAGAGGGCAGCCACCCCGCGTCCCCTCCCCCCTCCTGAGGCCCTTTCTGGGGCGGCGGCCGCACCCCTGCGATGCCTCCAGCACCAGCAGTCTCCCGTGACTGTGAACCAGGCCAGTGCCGTCCCTGCGCGCGGGGAAAACACAGACGGGGAGAAGCGGAGCCGAGGGGGCCGCGTGCGCCCCGGACCGGAGTGCGTCCCCCACGGTTGCCGTCCTGACCCCCGCTGTGACAGTGCGGGGGGCCTCCGGCAGGTGACCAGGGTCAGGTGAGACCGTGAGGAGGGGGTTATAGTCCTTGTAAGGAGACGTGAGAGCTGGCTTGACGCCGCGGCTGCGGACAGGGGGAAGGCAGGAAGAGCTCCGGCTGGACCTGACGGCAGCACCCTGACCTTGGGCCTCCCTGCCTCCAGCGCTTTCCGGGCGCACAGTCTGGGGCATGCTGCTGCATGTGCCGAGCGGGTGAAGACCCCGTGTTCTGGCACAAACCCCCCCATCCCTGCTTCAGACACTGGAACCTCCTCCTGCCGAAACGGGTCAGTTGTCGGGGCGCCTGGGGGACTCGGTCTGGCAGACATCTGACTCTTGACTTCAGCTCGGTCATGATCTCAAGTGAGATCGAGCCCCGGGTGTGCCGTTTCCCCTACGTGTGCTCTCTCTCCCTCCCCCCCCAAAACAAATAAAGAAATATTTTTTTTAAATGGGTCTGTCACTGGCCGCGTCCCGGCCCCTCCAGCACGTGCCCCCCTCAAGGGGCGGCCGCTTTCTCGTCGCCCTGGAGCAGAGGCACCTGTGCCTGACTCTCTCCTGCCCCCAGCGCCAGGGACACTGCAGTCCAGATGGGTGGGCTGTCCAAACAGATGGTGGTGCACTGGACCCGCATGACATCTGAGCACCCTTCTCCCACCTGACGTCAGGTGACGCTGTCCCCCCCCCCCGTGGGGCTGACCTGGGGTCTGCAGCGCGTACCCCGTGTCTGGACGTCAATCAGTAAGACCCAACAGTGACTAGAACGTCACCGTTAGCAAATAGGAGTCACAGCTGGTCGTGAATCTGTGGTCTGCCTTCTCCACACCTTTTGGTTCCTGCCACGTGCAGCGACTCGGGGCCCCCGGGTCAGGCCGTGGGGGCCGCGGGGTCTGCGCTCCCCCACGGGGAGTGTTTCCAGCAGGTCGCTCCGCAGGATCCACACTGAAACCCGATTTATTCACAGACTCGTGTTCTTTTCATTATAAGGGCGGCACGCGCGAGCCGCAGTTTAATTTCTGAAGGACAAAACGGGTAACGGGCGGACGGAAGCGGGGGCAAAGGGTCACCTGTGTCGTTCGGACGGCGTTGACTAGAGACCAACGAGTGCTCTTGAGGAGGAGAAACGCGGAGGAAAGCCCTCACGGGTGGGCGTGGCGGGGCTAGCTGGAGGCTGGGGTTAGGCGGTGCTCTGGGAGCCGTGGGTGCAGGGGTGAAGCAGACAGGGAGCCGGGGAAGGGTCTCCGTGGGTGGGTGAATCGCAACCACGACAGGGATCCCCCGGAGCAAAGATCACTCGGGAAGGACCTAGGCCCTTCTTCTCTTTTTAAAAAATATTTATTTTTGAGAGAGAGAAAGGGAGAGACAGAGCATGAGCAGGGGAGGGGCAGAGAGAGAGGGAGACACAGAATCTCGGCAGCAGCTCCAGGCTCCGAGCTGTCAGCACAGAGCCCGACACGGATCTCAAACCTGCGAACCGTGAGATCGTGACCTGAACCAAAGTCGGACGCTCAACTGACTGAGCCCCCCGGCGCCCCCATTTTCTAAACGGTAGTGCAGTTCCGGTCCCTGGAGGCAAATCCTTACTGGCTAGTTCATTCCTTCATTCATTCATTCAGCAAACATCCACAGCCTCCCTGTGGGGCGGCCGGAGCCAGGCTCTGCAGGTGGGGTTTGCAGTCAAGTGCAGGAGGCGGCCATGCCCGACACGGGAGCTCCCAGGCCTGCAGGTAGAGAGCGGGGTCTCTCTAAGCCCATGTCCCCAACCCCCGCCCCGCTCCCTCCCCCCTCCCCCAGGCAGAGTCACCAAGTCTCATGGCCCCACAGATGTCATGTGGAGGCCGGTGCGGTGGGGGCGGGCTGGGCGAGGGCCCTCCGAGTGCGGCAAATGTGTCTTTGCTGCAGGGCCTTCCCCCCTGACACACACACACGAGGGGACGTCACACCCCTGGCCTCATGCGCTGTGTTCCTCCGGGAACCTGATCATCCAGGCAAAAATCACCATAATTGATTATCCCGCTGCGCGGCGGAGCGCGGTGTTTGCTAACAGTGAGGCTGAGAATCAGCTCCCCGTTTCCCGGCCCACGAGCTCGCCCTCCGGTGCCATCAAACGAGGCTCCTGGGGCCTTCCTCCCTCCCCGTCCCCCCCAGAGCGGGTGCTGGGGCAGGGTGGGTGGCGTGCTCCGGAGGGGGGCGGGAGCCCCGCTCCTGCCAGATGTGCAAGGTGAGGCCCCATCCAGGCCCGTCCTGGCCCCCGCACACCTGGAGGGTGGCCAGGCCACAGCAGGAGCTGGTTTAAGTGGGGGCCGCGTCCCTTCCTCACAGCGAGGCGCTGGGGAAAGCTCTGTTACCCCCAGATTCTCCACCCCGACGGAGGCCACGGGAGGGTCTGGCCTGCAGCTCAGGGAAATCAGGCCGGCCCTTCGTGCAGCCTGGGCGGTGGGCGCATCAGGCTCCGCGGGCCCTCCAGCCATCCCTCTGGTTCTGAATATTCAGACCTCAGAAGCTGAGGAGACGGATGTGGGTCCAGCCTCTGGTCTCCTGACGGGGCCCTGGCAGGTGTAGCCTGGTGTTCATGCCAGATACTTTTTGCTTTGCCCGAATGAGGGCACTCAGGCAGTGGGAGACATTTCAGGGACTGTCCGGGCTGGCGGGTGGCTGGGGGTGCGTGGCCGGTCCTGCCCCATGCTGCCTGGCCTGGTTGGGAATTCGGGGCGGAAGCGCCCCAGCACTCAGAGGAAACCTGCGGGCCGGGCACCGAGCCTGGAGAACGGAGGCTCCAGAGGGAGACATGGGGGTCGTCCGGCAGTAGGGACGCAGGGTGGGGAAGGCGGGGTGCCTTACCCCAGACCCTCGGACTGCGAGGCGGGCGGGGGTGGAGGGCAGACCCCTCTCACCCAGCCCCATGCCCTGCACTTGGCCCAGACCCCACGCTCTGGGCTATTTGCTCTCTGGGGCTGGATGGATTGAATTAAATGGAACTAAATTGAATTGAATTGAATTGGGAGGAAAACTCACTTTAAGAAACCAGGAAAAAAGTCAACAATAAGAAAACCCCCAAATCAACTGAAGGCGGCGGCTGATGCCGGCTGATTGATTCAATCCGTCTCATTTTGTAAAGACGCCTTCATCTGGCGGGGCCGGCGGAGCGCAGTCACTTTGTGGGCCCCACGGGGAAACGTGCCAGAGAACCAGACCGGCCGGGCCGGCTCGACGCCGGGTCCCGCGTGGGGTACGGGTGAGCCCCGCCTTGGGCCGCAGCCCTCCCCGCCGAGACTGGGGGCCTGGGCGGGGGGCGCCAAGACACGCAGCCGCGTCGGTTCCCCAGCTCCCGCCGCAGGCCAGGCAGGCTCTGTCAGCTACACATTCACTCCCCGCGGAGAGGGGCACTTCGCACTGGCAGGTGCCAGGGACGCGGGCACGGGAGCCCGGCCCGGGGAAGCCAGCCGGCCCGTGCCTGGGGGTGCTGCTGCTCCGCCCACTCGTGCATTTTCTCATCTGCAGAGGGGGCACGGTCAGTGCCCGCCGCCTGGGCTTATGCGGGCTGAGTGCGGCCACCGTGGCCCAGTGCCGGGCACGTAGTGCGTGCAGAACACGTCCCCGTGTGCGCCTGCTCTTCAGGGCGGTGCCGAGCTGAGGTGATGAGTGACAGGGATTTCTCTCCAGCTCCAGAAAGAGGCCTGTCTCAGTGCCTTTGGATTCTAGAAGCTTTTGGCTCGCTTTTATCCTGTTTATGATCAGTTTAAAACACACACACACACATACACACACGTACACACATGCACAGAGGAGAAGGGAAGTGGGGGGGGACTGCTTA
Source organism: Helogale parvula (assembly GCA_004023845.1). NCBI lineage: Eukaryota > Metazoa > Chordata > Mammalia > Carnivora > Herpestidae > Helogale > Helogale parvula. The sequence goes on from PJEM01013923.1 coordinate 7,516, forward strand.
ATGAGTGTGCAGTTTCCTTTCGGGGTGACAGAAAGTTCTAGAACCAGATACTGGTTGCCCAGCCATGTGGATGTACGTAGTGCCACTGGCTCGTACACTTTACAACAGATTAAATGGTAAATTTTACAAGTATTTTGCGACAATTTAAAAAGATATGCACAGGGGCGCCTGGGTGGCTCAGTCAGTGAAGCATCCGGCTTCGGCTCAGGTCATGGTCTCCTGGTCCATGAGTTCAAGCCCCGCGTCGGGCTCTGTGCTGACAGCTCGGAGCCTGGAGCTGCTTCGGATTCTGTCTCCCTCTTTCCCTGCCCTCCCTCACTCATGCTCTGTCTCTCTGTCTCTCTCAAAAATAAAATAAACATAAAAAATAAACATAAAAAAATAAAGATATGTGCATAATCGTACACAGAAAGTTGTGAGACATGAGGAGCCGCTGGCTCTGTCCATGGACGTGCCGCTCTTGAACTTGGGGTTGTAGTTCGAGCCTGACATTGGGTGGAGAGCTTAAGAATAAAAATCTTTTTAAAAAATTCTGAACCATTATTGACCTAAATAAGGGAAATTTAGGTCCAGAAGAAGCACGTGGTGGACACAGGCACACCCTCATTTTTTTTTCAATTTTTTTAATGTCTATTCGTTTTTGAGAGACAGAGCACGGGCAGGGGAGGGGCGGGGAGAGAAGGAAACGCAGCGTCTGAAGCAGCTCCCCCTCCTTTCTAGTCTCTGAGGGGCCCTCTGAGAAGAGGGCAGGATTCGGGGTCCAGACCATGTTGCGGCCCCCAGGCCCCCAGGCTCTGCTCTGTGACGTTAGGCAGGTGCCTTGGCCTCTCTGGCCCCGGGTCCCAAGACCGTAAAATGAGTCTGGCGTCAGCTCTGAGCCGCCTTTCCTGATGGAAGCTTCACGAAATTCCCACATGTCATTGCTGCTGAAATCGTGTATTTGTGGGGTTTAGAATTCTTCTGTGTGACGTGCTGATGCACAGGAGCACATGGACCCCAATGTTCACAGCAGCACTTTCTACAACAGCCAAATCATGGAAAGAGCCTCAATGTCCATCACCTGATGAGTGGACCAAGAAGATGTGGTTTATATACACGATGGAGGACTACATGGCAATGAGAGGGAATGAAATCTGGCCATTTGTAGCAAAGTGGATGGACATCGAAATAAGTCAGGCGGAGAAGGACAGATACCATATGTTTGCACTCATAGGTCTAACAGGAGAACAGGAGAAACCTAACAGGAGGACCAGGGGGAGGGGGAGAGGGAAAGAGAGTTGGGGACAGAGAGGGACGCAAAACCTGAGAGACTATTGAATACTGAAAACGAACTGAGGGTTGAAGGGGCGGGGGGAGAGGTGGTGGTGATGGAGGAGGGCACTTGTGGGGAAGAGCACTGGGTGTTGTATGGAAACCAATTTGACAATAAACTATTAAAAAAAAAAAATTCTTCTTCTGTGTGAGCAGTAGGAGCCCATCACTTCGTCTGATATTAGGAGAGACGTGCACGCTGCGACCCCACGCTGGTCAAACCTGGGGGCCGGGAGCTGATCCAGGCAGAGTAGCTGGGGGCGGGGGGGTCCAGTTTGGGATTAAAACCTCCCTCCAGGCTGGAGCGGCGAAGTCTCCGTGCGCGGGTAACCTCGGGACGCGGAGCGGTGGGGAAGGAGGGGTGGGGGCCGGCGGAGAGAGAACCCACGGGGGCACCCCCAGAGCTACAGGGGGGCGGCCCACAGGCCGCGAGGCAGGGGCTTCTCCCCCGCAGGTGCCCTTCCTTGGCTCTGGGGCGAGCTCCCTCCCCCAGATGTGACTCGTGAGCAAATCGGCTCGAACAACCAGATGCAGTGAGACGTTGATAGTAATTCTCTCTCCTCTCTCTTTTCTCTTCTTAGGGAGCCCCCAGCGCCTCGGGAAAAGTTGGCTGAATAAAAGGTATAAAGACTTTCTTTTTTTCTCTCCTGAAGCGGTTTTGACAGATGTGAGGGGTTTCTGGGGCTCCCTGCTCACTGAGGGGGCGCCGGCGGGTCAGGGGGTGAGGGTTTGGCTTGCTTAGGGCTCGATGACATGTCCTATCTTGTCCCCGAATCTCCAGCCCACGCTGTGCTGGGAAGGCGGGGGGGGGGGGCCAGAAGGGAAACGAGGGGACAGGGCTGTTTGCGGGTGACACCAGCCAGAGAAGCAACCCTCCCCTCCCTCTGCTCTGCTGCCCCCACCCCGACCCCAGGTGCTCGGTGGCTCCCCTGGCCTTCAGAACCCAGGGGGCTGCGTGGCCCCGTGTGGCCCAGTCTCCTCGGGGAGGGGACTGCAGGATTGGCTCAGGGCCCAGCGGTGACCCTCCCTGGGGGACCGGACCCGCTGAGCCCAGTCCTCCGTCCGTGCGTTCCTTGCAGTGCACCTGCCGCCCACCTCCTTCGAAGGTTCACTCGCAGAATTTTACTTTGCGGAAAATTGTATCGGAGAAATGATGTGTTATCTGTTGTGAACAGATTGGAAAGTGCCGGCTCACCGTGTATTTGTAACCCTGGGCTCCCCCCTGGCCTCCTCTGTTTGGGGGGTGGGCCGGGGGCTCCCGGGTCTCAGGCCTGGTGCACAAGATAGCCCGGCGTTTCCCGCAGATCCGAAATGCAAAGTCGAGCTGTCCGGTGGCGGAGTGTCGAGTCTCGCTGAGCCGAACCCTGGAAAGTCCTCGCGGTGGGCGCTCTCGTATTGCCTTTGCCCCAAGTACGCCCTGGCCTCAATAGTGGGCGCTGTCCCGATGGCCAGGGAGCTCGTCCCGGAAGCCAGTCCCCGCGCAGAGCCACACGGGCTCCTGGATAGGGCAGCCCAGCTCCGCTCACAGGCAGGATGTGACAGTGACCAGAGCTCAGGGCTCCTCTTTGGGCGCGTGACAGGGTCCCCCGGGAGTGGCCAGCGGCTGTCTCTGTCCGTGTTCGATGCGGTTCTGTGTGGGGAGAGGAAGAAAGTGCCGGCGTGGGCCTCATGCGCCATCGACGCGGCCTCCCCTCGCCGGGCAGAGCCTCCTGCATGTGCCCTTCTGTGAACAGAGGCTTATTTTATGGGGAAACGGCCCAAGGACCCTCAGGGGAATCCGTTGCTCCGTCAAGGAGTACGCCGTCTAAGCGGTGGTGGTTTGTCTGGCTTGTGAGCGCAGATTCCTGCACATCTGTGTTTTCAGCAGCGTCACCGAGCACGCGCAGCGACGGCGCACGTTACAGACAAAGCGCGCGTGCGCCACACCCCCCAGGTCCCCGTCAGTCAGGGTCCGGGACGCCCCCCGGCTCCTTCGAGGGGTGGTCCTCCGTCTCTCCCTCCACGGGCTCCGGTCCCCGGGCAGCAGGCACCGAGCTGCGTCCAGCCGCTCCAGAAGTCGCTCCGTGACTTCCCGGAGCGCTAGGTAGACAAAGTCACACCGCGTGTGCTCTTTCTTGTTGGCGGCTCCCCCCCCCCCGAACAAGTATTCTGAGACCCCCGGGTTGTGGTGTGGGTGACCCGCTGCGAACTCACCAGGGGGGTCTCCCTCGTTCACCCCCGCAAGGACACCAGGCGCGTTCCCAGCCTCCGGGTATGACGCACGATTCCCGTGGGTGTTTGGTGGACACGGGCCTCTCGTCTCTCGGGTAGAATCCCTGCGGGTGAAATGGCGGAGTTCGTGGGGAGCCTGTGTCACTTTTTCAGTTAAGTGTCCAACTGGTTATCCCAAGGGGCTGCGCCGGTCCCCATGCCCGCCGGCCGCGTGCGGGGACTGCGCCCAGCTCTGCAGCGCGTGTGGATGGTTCTGCTCCTCTCCAGCGCGTGGCGCCCCGGCTGCCGTGAATCTCGCCGCCATGGGGCCGGAGGCGGGGCCGCGCCGCGTCCCTGAGGATGAGCGGTGCCGAGCCCCTTTCCGTGTGGTTGGGAGACAGACGTCCGTGAGTTTCGGTGAAGTGTCTTTTCCGACCTTTGCCTGTTTGTTTGTTTTAAAATTGGGTATTTGTCTTCTTACTGTAGCATTTGGGGAGTTCTTCATACACACGAGTACCAGCCCCCGACGGATACGCACACGTGCTGTGTGGACATCTCCTCCTGACTGATCTTTCTACTCCCGTAACAGAGTTTTTGGAAGAGCTGAAGTTTTAAATTTTGATAAATTCCAGCTCATCCGTGTGTTCTTACCACCATGCTTGCTTGTGATGTTGTATCTAAGAAATCTGAGCCTGACCCTAGGTCACACGGATGTTCTTTTCTTGTACTTTCTTCGGACATTTTGTGGGTGTTCGATTTTCTATTTGGGTCTCTGGTTTATCTTGTGTTCCTTCGGCTTATGGGACAAGGTGCGGATTGAGGTTCATCTTCTGAACTGAATCTGTGCGTCGATTTTGATATTAGTTATTAAAAGACTATCGTTTCTCCCTTAAACTGACTTGCAGCCCTGTCAAAACTCGTTGTCACGTCTGTGCGGGTCCCCTTGGCTCCGCCGAGCTGCATGTCGGTCTGTCCTGACGCCGCCCCAGAGTCACGGTTATTGGAACTATAGTGAGTCTTGAAGTTCGGTGACGTGAACCCTCCAACTCTGTTCTTGTTTTCGAAGTCGTGGTGGTGATCCCCCTGTGGACTGCGCCGACTCCGTAGACCAGTTGGGAGGATCATTGACGTGTAATGTCGTGGCGTCTCCTGGTTCGTAAACGAGTTTCGCTTCTCCGTTTATTTCAGATTTAACTTCTCTCATCAGCGGCTTGGACTTTTCAGCCTGTGGGTCTTGCACGTCTTTGTCAAACGTCCCCTAAGTATTTCATCTTTTAACGCCACTTTAAATGGTATTTTCCCTTCAATTTCTGACTGTTGCTAGCATGTAGACATTTAAAAAAAATTTTTTTGTATGCTGATCTTGAATCCGGATCTTTATCACACTTATCTCCCAGCGCTAGTAGCTTTGTGTGGATTTCGTCATATTTCCTACAGACGATCCTGTCAACACAGATGATCTGTTGAAACAGACGAGTTTACTTTTCCTCTACAGCCTGGATGTCTCCCCCTCACTGCTGTCGCCTGCTCCGCTGGCTCCCCCCACCCCAGCGCCCTGCCTGCCGAGCAGCGACGGGAGAGCGGACGCCTTGCTTGGCTCCTGACGTGAAGGGAAGTAATCCTTCGACCACTAAGTATGACGTTAGCCCTTGTTTTCCATGGGTCCCCCTCATTCCTAGTCTGTCGCCAGTGTGCTGAGAGTTTCCATTGGTTTTTATTCAGAAAGGACGTAGACTTTTCTTAAACTCTTTTCCTGTGTCTGTTGAAATGACAGATGCTTTTTTAGTTTGTTACTTCGGTGAATTAGACAAGTTGATTTTCAAACTTGAAGTGAGTCTATCACTCGCTATTTTTTAAGTTTATTTATCTATTTTGAGGGGGAGAAAAGGGCAGAGAGAGGGAGTGAGAGAGAATCCCAAGCAGTCTCCTCAGCATCAGTGCGGAGCCCGATGTGGGGCTTGAACTCACAAACCGTGAGATCGTGACCGGAGCTGAAGTAGGACATTTAACTGATGGCGCCGCCCAGGCGCCCTGGTTTTCCTATTTTTCTTTATTTCTTTTTCCTTTTTCGTTTGCTGTCTTTTGAACTGAGTTTTTAAAATTATTGAATTCCATTTTATTTCCACTATTGACCTGTCAGTTATTGCTCTTTGGTTTGTTATGTTGATGGTTGCTTTCGAGTTTATGCATTTTTTAAGCTGGTTACAGTGTAACGTCCGGTGACGTCAATCCACAAAGAGCCCGAGCCTCCTTCCGTTTCTCCCGCACGGCCTTATATACACATTACAAACCTTACAACATAATGTTACTTTTATTTCTCTGTGTAGACAGTAAGTTGCATTTTAAAGAGACTTAAGTAACAAGTGTGTGTATCCTGTGTGTATCCACATAGCTGCCCTTTCCGGTGGCCTCCATTCCTTTGTGTGAATCCACGTTTCCATCTGGCGCCACTTCCTTCTCTCTGAAGATTCCCTTACAGCACCAGCCTGCCGGTGATAAATTCCTTCTGTGCTTGTGTATCTGAAGAAGTCTCTATTTCACCTTCACTTTGGAAGACATCTTTGCAGGGCGTGGGGGTCGGGGCCGACAGGTGCCCTTCTCCCGGCGCCGCAGCGGCTCAGGGCCCCGTGACTCCTGGACCCACAGCCCATGGTCATTCTCACGTCTGTTCCTCCGTGCAGAACGCGTCCCGTTGCCCTGGCCCCTCCTAACGTTTTCTCCTGCAGGGTTTCATCTGCCGTTAATTTCATCCAGTGTATTTTTTTCACATCAGATGTTGTAGTTGATACTCTACAAATGGAATTTGCACAGTTTCCGATATCTTACATGTCCCTCCTCAGTTTCTGGAACACGTGGAATATAGTTATAATTGCTTTAGTGCCCTAGTCTGCTAACTCTAACATGGTCTCCGTTCCGGGGCAGTTTCAGATGATTGATTTCTTCTCCTCCTCTCTTGAGTGCCTGGTAATCTCTGACTGGGTGCTGGACATTGTCAGTTCTACCTTGCGGGTGCTGGCTACTTCTAGTCCTGTAAATATTCTCCAGTTTTGTTCTGGGATGCAGTTAAATCACTCGGAAGCAGTTTGACCCCCTCTCTGAGACCCCACTGCTGAGGTTTGCTGGACGGGCCCGAGGCCTGGGTAGTCTCTGTCAAGTGACCTCACTCCACGGCAAGCCCCTCTGGGCGCTCCACCCATTGCTCCGTGAACCGTGACAGGCTCTAGTGAGGCTGGCGGGGACGCACGCCTTTCCTGTCCCCACGTGTGTGCCAAGCATGGTTTCCCCTGATCCTTGCTTGTGGCTCTTTCCTCGGCCCCAGGGCTATTCCTCAAATGCACCGGATGATCAGGACTTGGCCGGACACTCACAGGGACGCCAGACCCCCTCCGTCCGGCCCCCCCTCTCCAGCCACCTGGGTGTCCCTGGACTCCCAGCCCTGACTCCTTAGCTCAGGGAGCCTGCCGGGCTCCACTTGCGGCCCCTGCATCTCGGCCTAGAACTTCTGCCCACAGGAGCCGCGGGGGCCCCCTGCCTGGCTTCCCGCCTCCCCGGGATCACCGTCCTTGCTTGTCTGCGGCTCTGTGTCTTGAAAACCATTCCTGAGCGGTTTGCTGCTGGACTGGGCGGGAGAGCGGTTCAGGCCCCGTTTCTCCGTCTAGACTGGAAGTGGAAACTCTCTCTCCGCCTAAACCCAGACCCCGTCAGGTGCAGTGTGGAGACGCCCACACATGCATGTACACACGCAGGCAGCCGCAGGGAGGCACGGTCCGTTCCTGGCCCTCATCCGCACCCCCCTTCCCGGTCGGCCCTGGCTGGAGGCTTGTGGGACACATGGCCTGCGTATGGGGACAGACACCGTTGTTTCGTTCGTCCTGAGATGGGCCTCGCTCTCCTCCACGCGGAGGACTCTGGGGCCACAGGGGCTGAGCTCTGGGGAGACGCTCACGGGGCAGGCCTCACGGGGCCTCTTCCCGGGGACGTGTCGGTGGTAAGGATCCCTCCGAGGCTCTCCAGACCCCGGTGGGAGGCGAGGTCAGACACCCAGAGAGCGTGTCACAGCGCCCTGGGGACAGGGTCCTCCTTGCCCGAGCAAGAGAAACCCGGCAGGGAGGAGGGCCTGTCCGAGGCCAAGGCCGTTCGTTCTTTTGAACCCCAGTGCCCACCCCGCCCTCTGCCAGTCTGGGCGAGGGCAGCGCCGCGTTCTCTGTGCCCAGTGTTTCCCTGTCAGCACAGTCAACACCTGTTACCCGTGTGACGCTCCCAGCGGGGTCCATCTGGTAGATGGAGAAGCCGAGGCTCGGGACGGGCCAGCGCTCTGCCCAGGCTCAGGCTGTAAGCGGCTGGGGCCAGACCACAGCCCTGGCTGTCCAGGCTTCTCTACGTGCCGAGAACTTCCCGTGAGCAAAGTTGGTGTTCCAGTAGGAGAGGGTGGATCGCTTGAACCCGAGTGTCGAGCTTTTCTCATAGGTGCCTCCACGTGTCACGCCGAAGGAGCCAACTGACCAGCACGGGGCACAGAACCCCCCCCCCCACCGGCCATGAGGGCTGTCCTCTCCTTTGAGAAAACATCCCATTGTCAGGGGGGTGGCCGACTAGTTTCATGGGACCCCGAAGCTCCTAACTCACTGTAGAGCTTTTTTAGGAACATCAGATGCTCAGAGCGCTCTGATGTGTACGCACGTGTGTGTTTGGACTAGTGCAGCAGTTAGGCTGCCATGATGGAGAGAAAAGGGTAGGGGGAGATGCCCAAAAATGCCGACCACAAGCGTTCACCCAAACCCATGGCCGTTTCTGACCCTGCTTGGGCCAAGGCTGCATTCCATGGGCAACAGAAGAACCGTGTGCCAGAAAACTCCCAAGTTCTGTGTCACAGGGACCAAAAAGGGTCCCCGAGGCCTCCCCTGACTTTCAGGCTGTACCGAGCTGGGGGGAGGGGGGTTTGTGCTGCTCACAGAGGAAGCAGGACACTAAGTATTTGAGAGAGGATTGGAGGGTAGCAGAAAGCAGAGTCTGTGCACTCGCCCGTGTTTGTGCAGAAGCACCAAATCCCGAGCCTGTGTTTTCCCCACGGTATTAATTACAGCTGGAAAGGAGGCTTGTCCGGGCGTGTTCCGCTTGGGCAGAGTAATTTATCATCTGGTTTCAGGGAGCGGGAGGCAGGTCACGGTGCAGAGAGCAAGACACGCATCTCTCTCTCTGACTTCGCAGCCGCCCCACCTGCTCCGGGGCGCACGGCTCTGCCCAGAGCACGGGCCTGGGGACGCACGGAGATCCCGCCGGGGGGAGAGGGAGGCCTTGAGGCGATCCTGAAAGACAGAAGCCGTGATGGGAGAGGCCCGTGCACGTCCAGTCGCTTGGACGTCTGCCTTTGATGGAGGGAAGGCCAGCCTGGCTGCCCCGCCGATGCCTTCTGGCCCCGTCGGGCCTCGTGGAGGCTGGTGGACGGACAGGAGGCCTCTGCAGGGAGGTCTGAAAAGAAGGTGGATTTTATTCCTCTCTGATGGCTAAAGTTGGCATCTGTGTCTGCTCCCCACTCGGCAGAGAAGAGTCCCTAGCAATGTGACAGTTGTGATTTAGGGCCTCCCTGGCCTTGGCGAGATGGTCGTAGGGGCGATGGCGGGAGAGGAGAAATCAGCCCAGAGGACCTGGCCACACCTCCCTCTGCCTCTGGGTCCCTCCACCCTCACCTGGGCACCAGGGCCGCCCCCTGCATCCCTCCGGCCGCTCAGGGTCTTGCTGGCACTTGGCTTCCGTCCTCTGGGCCTCGGCGCCGTGCTCCGGCTCCCCCCTCCTGCAGGCGCACCGCGGACCCTGCAGTGACCACACACTTGCTTCGAGCATCTAGCAATTGGTTTTCTAAAAAGTTACGAATTATATAAGTACTGATTCATGACGGAGTCCACTTCTCCGCGCCAGCCTCCTCCTCGCACCCCAGCCGGCAGACCGTGGGCAGGGCCCCAGGCACACACCACAGCTTCCTGGGAAGGGACAGGCCCGGTCAGCGCATGTGCCATGAGCACCTACTATGCGCCAGGCGCTGTGGTCAGTGCCGGGGATCCACTGAACCAAGCAGACCACTCCTCCGGGGGGCCGGGGGTGCCCCAGGTAAGCTGGGGGAGAGAGGGGGGCACAGGAAGGAGGACAGGAGCGGAGCGAGGCGGGGCTGGGGGCGCAGTGGCCCCCCTGCGGCTCCCACAGCTGTTTCCAGCAGGTCAGGCTAGGGGTCACTGCCCGGAATGCTGAATAGACTCGCGAGGCCGCCGGGTCGCAGCCCCTGGACAACATGGCAGAGCCGGAGTTTTCCTCCGGCATCACGGCGCAAACCTTCACTTCCCTCCCCCTTCCCGGTTCACACCTGCTGTCCCCGCATCCCGTGCCTGCAGAGTCCTGTCATCGGTCCTGAGCCGTGACCCCTGTGCACCAGGCACTTCACCGTGGTGATGCCGAAGCCCCGTAACCATCCAGAAAGGTGAACATTGTTATCCTCACTCTGCCAGAAAGGAAACTGAGGCTCAGAGAGGTCTAGTAACCTGCTCAAAGCCACACAGTGAGTCAGCGGAACTGAAATTGGAGCCCAGCCCGGAGTGATGCCGGACGCCCTGTGTCGTCAAAGACACACCCCAGGTTCTCTTGTTCAAGGTCAGAAGGAGAGGAGGGAACTGCTAGTCAGGCCAGGAGATCGCTCCTCCCCGGGGCCCTGGCTCTGAGGAAATCTTCAGGATGAGTGGAGGTGATCTTGAATATTCCTGCTTAGACACCTGGCCCTCCCCGTCTTTTTAAAGAATGTGCTACTAGGGGTGATGGTGATGCTTTTAATGTATAAGTTGGACTGTGCCCCTCCTTTGCTCGAATCCTCCAGTGGCTCCCAGTTCTCTAGGAGACAGACAAAGTCCTCACAGTACCCTCCCGTGTAAGACCTCTTGTGATCCGGCCCCATCACTCCTCTGACCACCTCTTCTACTGCCCCCCTGTTCTCATGACTCCAGCTCCTGGGCCACCTTGCCCCTTCTCTGAGGAGCCAGGGACCTCCTATGACAGGGCCTTTGCCTGGGGCACTGCCTCTCCCAGGACAACCTCAGGGCTCTCTTCCTCACTCCTCCAGATTGGACGAAAGACCACTTCCCCAGCCCCGGGGGTCCCGCCTGACCATCCCCTCTTCTAATCAAGGACTGGCTGGCAGTATGTTGGTCAGGTGCTCTCAGAATTGTCTGAATGACTGTCTCCAAAGAATGCTGCCCGCGGGGGGTCCCAGGGGGGGGTCCCCGGGCTCTGCTCTCAACCCCGCCCTGGTGACGACGGTTTTTATCGGTGGTTTGCGCCCGCATGGGACAGGCAGCCGGATCGGGCTCCGTCTCATCTGAAGCTGAGGGTCTGTCACAGTTCACCTGGTCTGCTGGCTAGGAGCAAGGTGCAATTTCACTACGTTTAGTAAGAATTAACATAGGGGGCACCCGGGGGCTCAGTCGGTTGAGCGTCCGCCTTCAGCTCAGGTCATGATCTCATGGTTCATGAGTTCGAACCCTGTGTCGGGCTCTGTGCTGACGGCTCAGAGCCTGGAGCTGCTTCCGATTCTGTGTCTCCCCCCCTCTCTCTCTTTCTCAAAGATAAATTAACATTAACAATTTTTTTTAAGAATTAATGTAAAATCTTGCTCTTGGGTCCAAAACTGCTAAATAGGTAAGTGTAAGATGAGGACGACTTAGGGTTTTAACGGAGGCCGAGTCCAGTCCCTGGGTCGCACAGACTGGCCGGCCTGACGCCCCGCTCCAGAGCTGGAGCCCGGGCCCCAGGCCTGGCGCCGCCGGTTCCGGCGGGCCTCTCCCGAGCTGCGGAGCCTCCTGCCCGCGTGGCGGCTGCTGACGCAGGGCGCATACTCTCCTGTGACTCATCCGACCTCGGCCCCCCAACACCACCAATCAGAGGGGCGACGTTCAACATATGACTTTATGTGACTTTGCAGGGGGGACACATTCAGGGCATAACGGTGACCAGACAACTTCTCCAGGCAGAGGGCATGACGAATACAGTGCCAACCAGGAGTGTCGGCTCCCGTCGGGAGGCTTCGGGCACCCTGAGCATGCACGGCTGTCCTCAAAAGCCCAGTCTGTTTGGATTCCGTGAGAAAAGGCAGATTCCCGGAGGCGGGACGGTAGAAGCTGGGTGGATGGAGCCTCCGTGGAATGTTGGGTCCACTGGGGAGGTGGTTGCTGTGAGCCACGGGGGACCGTCCAAGGGACACCCCCGGGGAGATGGCTGTTTGCTCGAGGAGGAAAGTTGGGGCAGCCAGATGCTGTGCCTCGGGCATTTGAGGGCCATCCTGCCGCAGACAGCGGGGGCCTCAGGCCCACTGAGGTCAAGGAGACCCATCCTGGGGGTGGGGCGCAGGCCTCGGGGCTTCCTGAAGAGCTTTCCAGAGAGGACAGCTGGGCAGCGCTGGGCGGGCCGCCTCCGTTCCCTCCCGTCCTCAGGGACCTGCAGAGGTGCTTCTGTGTCGGGAGGGGACAGCCAGGTGACTCCTCGGGCTGTTCACGGCAGGCGGCGCTCGGGGGCCACCACCTGTCACCGTTGGGGAAGAAGAATCTGCAAGGCCCCCTTTCAGTCTGGACACAGAGAGGGCCGGCAGGTGCGAGGAGGCTGCAGTCAGGCCGCCCTCCTGCTTCCTTCTGCTGCCCCGCCCCTGCTCGGCTCCCCTCGCCCCCTCGCCCCTTCCCAATCCCTCCCTGCTGCCGCTGAATTACTGAAAGTGTTGTTTGCTTTCCTGCTGTGCTGGAGGGGCCCGGGGCGCGGAGCCGCAGAGCTGGAATGCGCCCGCCGTCCGGCCCTCCTGCGTGGGGGGGCGTCTCCCAGCCCCCGTCCTCCTCCTTCCCCAGTCGTTGATTCGAAACGGCTGTCCTTCCAACTGCAAGATGCTGCATCCGTGACCCCCGCCTGGAGGGCTGTGGATTGGATTTGTGACGATGTCACCGCCCAGCCCAGGCGCAGGGGCCCAGGGACGCCCCCCAGCAGCTGACTGAACGCCCCAGGGCCTGTGTGGAGGTGGCCTGCCAGGGTGGGGGCAGGGGTGCCGGTGTCACTCTGATGCATGTTTCCGGGGACAGGGCTGGTGTGGAGCCGTGCACGCGCGTGTGTGCGGAGAGGCGCCGGTGCGCCGGGGTAGGTGTGCGCACGTGGCACCTGCGTTCCCACACATGCACAGGCCCTGTTCGTGAGGTGTCGCCGTCCACGCCAGCCTTTCCAGAAGGGGTGATGGTGTGACCGCCCCAGAGCCCAGAGGGTGCCCGGGGACGTGCGGCTTGTCTGGGGAAGCCGCTGCGGGCACGGCCAGGTTCCCCGGATGGAGCGGCGTGCGAGAAGGGGCGAGCAGTCAGCACTTACAGGGACAGCCCCCCACTCACTCCCCAGAGGCGCGGTGTGCAGAGCTCACCGCGGGAGCCCCAGACTCTCCCCTGGACGCTGGGCTGAGGGACCCGCCCGGTAGACGTGACCGCTGCTCTCTCCACGAGGAGGCGCCCCCACCCCTCACAAAAGGCGGCCGAGCCGATAAGTTCTTCAAGCTGTCCCCCAGCCCCTCTCACAGGCACCTGCTGTGTGGCCAGCTCCTGGCTGGCAGGCCTGGCTGGACAGCCGTGGCCGAGCCCCTGACCTCCAGGAGCTGCCCAGCAAGTCCGAGCACAATGACTAGGCCACGTGAGCAGGCCGGATGCCACGGAAAGTAAGGATAGGGGCTCAAGACCATCTGCGGGGGGCTCTGTGGTCCCTCTGCGCTTTCTTTTTTTTTTTTATGTTTTATTTATTTTTGATACAGAGAGAGACGGAGGATGAGAGGGGGAGGGGCAGAGAGAGAAGGAGACACAGAACCTGAAGCAGGCTCCAGGCTCTGAGCTATCTGTCAGCACAGAGCCTGACGCGGGGCTCGAACCCACGAACGTGAGATCTGACCTGAGCCGAAGTCGGAGGCTTAACCGACTGAGCCACCCAGGCACCCCCCTCTGCGCTTTCTGAGCCCGAAGCCCGGCTCCGCAGGGCTCTCTGGACACACTCAGAGGAAATGCGACCAGGCGGTGGCCCTGAGCTGTGTCCACAGTGTGTGGCCGTTTACCTGTCTCAGCCAGGACCTGGGGAAGGATGCCCAGGGGCCGGGGCAGGATGCCCTGGGGCTTGGGATGGGTGTGGGCACTGCTCACTCGCTGTCCCTGGAACTCTGGCCTTTTGAAAAGCAGAGGGGGCCACACTGTTCCTCAAGCCACAGGGAGGCAGGGGACCCATTCAGCTCTGAAGTCTTGCTCCTGGGTCACTCACCCTCCAGCGGGACAAGGATGCCTTTTTTGCGTGTCATTTGACATCGATCATTTGGTCAATCTGCTCTGATCTTTGAAACAGCCTGGGAGCCGGGTGGGGCCGTCACCCCCTGCAGCTCAGGGCAGAGCTGGGAGCGGTAGAGCCGGGTTTGCTGGCCCTCAGGCCCCTGGACCCTCTGGCCAGGCTCGCTCTCGGGCGTGGGCCGGTTGCTAAGTGCTTGCTCCCCCACCTCCCCCAGGGGCCTGAGGAGACCGACAAACCTGCTGTAAGCCAGGCAGCGGGTCCCCGGGATTCGGGCCTCCTCTGACTTCTCCGTGCCCAGCTCCCCGTGTTTGTAGCTTGTGAAGGGTTTGGAACCAGTTAGGGTGCAGTGTAAGCACACACCCCAGCCCCCCCAGGCCCCCCAGCATCCTGCCCGTCCCAGAAGCTCCAAGTCTGATGCCAGTCCCTCCAACCTGGCGCCTCCCTTAGACTCACCCGGCGGGGGAGCCACAGGCTGGGCCTTGGACGGGAGCCAGGGTGCCCCGGCCACAAAACCCCTCCCCTCCCTTCCCCGTCCAGCCCTCCTCCCGCTCAGCCTGGTCCTCTTATGGTGGGGGTGATGGAGCACGGTTGGGGTGGTCCCCACGGAGGCCAGTCATGACCCTCCCTGGGCCCCCACCTGCCCAAAGCTGGACTTAGAGGCGGGGCGGGGCCAGGGGAGGGGCGGGGGGAGGCCCCGCTTCTGCCAAAACCCACCCTGCAGAAGCGCTGCGCTCTCGGAGGTGGACCTTGTCCCCTCCGGACCTGACGGCAGCAGCACACACGCCCCTCTCTCTGCCACCGGCCCACGCTCCAGTGTGTCGGACCCCCCTCCCCATACACAACCTCTAGGCCTTGGTTTCCCAAATTGGAAGAGACCTTTAGAACTGTAACAAGAATGGCTTCCTTTTATCCTTCAAAGAGGGGATGGCGGCCTAGCCGGGTCCCTCAGTGGCCTGTGACCCACAGACAGCACTGGCTGGCCTCTGCCTTGCAGCGCAGGGGTGAATGGGGAAGGGGGCCCCCCGCTCGTGGGGGCGGCCCACCCCCCAGCACCCCTACCCTGGGGCACCTGCTCCAACACCACACTCGCCTCTGGGCCGACCTCATCTCTGCGCCTGCGGGGCTGGGAGGCAGCCAGGCCTGTGCAGTGGAAGCCCTTCCCTCCACCTCCCAGACTTGGGGCGGGGGGCTGGGGGCTGGGGGCTGGGGACTGGGGCGGGCCTCCCCCCTCTGTCCCTGCCAGCTCCGCCTTCCCACCCTCGGAGGCCAAGAGGGACCCTCGGAGGACACTGCCAGCTCCCGCCTTCCCCACCCCTGAGGGAGCCTCCCCTCCACCCTGACCCCGGGGCAGGCACAGAGCTGACACCCGGAGAAATAAAGAAATAAACCGGGGGGGAACTGGCGGCCAGCACAGCACAGGGAGGCAGAGAGGAAGGAGGGCGGGGCTTCTTAACCCCTCGAAGAGTGCTGAGTGCTGAGTGCCCTGGGAGCCAGCGGGTGCCTCCGGGGGCTCCTCCCCGCCTCCGCCAGCCTTGGAGCCAGGGGTGTGAAATGATGTATTTTGGGGTACGTACCAAGCGTGTTCTGCCGGGTTGTCTTCACGGAAGCGCAGAGAGACTCCCCCCAGCCCCCCCCCCGCGCCTTCCCCAGGGCCCAGCCAGCACAGGAGTGGGGGTAGGCGAGTCTGGGGGGAGCTAGGGGGAGACTCCGATGCCCTGTGTGGGGTGCGCTCTCTGTCCCCCTGTCCCCACCCCCCAGCCCGGCCCTGGGGGGAACCCTTCCACGAATTCCCAGGGCAAACTTCAGGTATTCCCAAAACCAAGCACAACCACTGCCCCCCCCCCCCCGCATCTTATGTGCTCCCTGCCTCCCTCCCCTTCTCTCTGAATGACAAAATCAGTAGGGAAACCGGGTCTTAGAATAATGGAGAAATAAACATGAGCCCCCCGCCAGCACCCCCAGTGCTCTGAGCCAAGAAACCCCAGAAGCTCCCCGAACCCAGCACACCTGGTCCCGCCCCCCTCGGCTGGCTCCTGCACCTCTTGGCAAAGGAAATGACCGTGGCAGAGATTTGGGGGGGGCGAGCCAGCCCTGGGAAAGGGTCAGTGGGGAGGCAAGGGCCCCCGCTGCAGGGTGAGGAGGGTGAGGAGAAACACATCCTTCCGATTGAGTGGGGCTGAGCTGGCAGGAGAGCCTGGCCTGTGAGCATGCGCGCCCCAGGGCACGTCTTTAGCAGCACATTTCTCCCGCGACCTTTAGCCTCCAGGCTCCCGTGGACCCGGCTTGGAAACCTCTGTGAACCCTGTGCTTTCCTTGTGAGGGGGAGCTTTTCCTTCCCCAGCTCCCCCAGGGAAACTCCTAAGGGCCCCGGGGGGGGCCTCACCGGGCGGGACTGGACTGGGAACCGGGGCCCTGGGGCTCATGCTGGGCGGCCGGACTGGAGGTCGGGCAGGGAGTCGGCAGGAGCAGCCAGGCGGCCACAGGGGAGAGAGCAGTGGCCACCGGCGGTCAGGACGGCTGTGGTCAGGCTCTGCTGAGTCCCACAGGCTCCATTTGGGCTCCAGGCAGCACTGGGCCAGGGCGAGCCCATGGGCTCCACGTCTCCATTCTTTGCAGAGGCCCTGGGCTCGGCTGAAAGTGCCCCGGCCGTCCTACCCACTGGCCCCAAGCTTTCCTCAGTTCTGCAGACTCCCCCTCCTTCTTCAAGGCCGGCCTCAGGGAGCTCAGCCCAAGAGACCCCGCCCCTGAGCCTGCAGGGAGAACGCATTTGTCTCTGCGTCTTGACCCTCAGCAGCGCCAGCCGGCCCCTGGTCCCTCCCGTGGGCAGGGAGTCCCTTTGGAGGTTGGCCAGGGCGGGGTGGGGGGCACTCTGCTGCCTTCTCTGGGGTCTTGCCTCCCAGGACCCCCTCCCTCCACCCATGCAGTCTGTCCTTGCCCACAGCCCCTGGCAGGCCCTGGGGACATGCGGGAATGTCCCCTTCCTGAATCCTTGAGGCTGTTTTAGGACAGGGGTGGAGCCTGACCCGGAGAGCCCCCTCCACCTCATCTTCCCAGGCCAGGCTCCACCTCCAGGAGGGGGTCTGACTCTGTAGAAGGAATGGGTTGCAACAGGCAGAACCTTCTCTGAATCTCCCGTTCTGGATCCACCTCCCTGAGCCACGCTGCCCACCCCAGTTTGGGATGCGGCACCCAGAGCTCGCCGACGCCTGACTCAACCCTGCCCCACACGTGCTCCTCACCCTCAATGCATCGAAGGTGCTCATTTCCCTTCTGCTTTTCCTCCTCCGTCCTACAGATCCAGGAAGGTCCCTGCCCGCCAAAGTCTCGGAGCCACGCCTAACTCGTGGTGACCCCCACTCCCCGCACGAGCCTTCCCTGCCATTTCACTCGGCCCCCTTCCCCACTGCCCTAGGCCCAGCCCCCACCTGCCCGGGTCATGCCCTCATGACCCAGAAGGTCAAGTCTAACTTTCTCAGCCTGGAACACAAAGTTCTTTCTGACCTGGGTGCTTCCTCCCGGCCTCAGGTCCGGAAGCTCCTCCACTTGGCCATGACCCCTCCCCAGGCTGAGCCGCCCCCCTCCCCAGCTGGGTTCCTCCTAAAGCACCCTCCTCATCCTGCCCCCCATCAGCTGGCTTCTCCCTTCCCTTCAGGGAGGGAGACACGAAGGGCTGCAGCATGTCAAGTGCCAGGGGACGTCACCACCTCCAGGAAGCCTTCCATGACCGCCCCACAGTGAGGTGGTGTTCCCTCCTCTGCACCCCCATGCACCGCATTGCCATATACTCTGCCTTCTCCCCTCCCCAGCTGCCCCTCCAGGCCCCCGACTCCGTCTTGCTCAGCCCTTTCTGGTGCACACACTGTGGCTGCTCCTTGTCTGGGGCTCTGGAAACTGTGCACTAGAATGAAGGGCGAGAATACCCCTTCCAGGGGGCAGGGTGGGGCCGGTCGTGGAGTGGCCTCTGCAGGCCCATCCGACCCCCCCTCCCGTCGTCCCCAGCTGGACTTGACCCGAGGGTCACCCGCTGGCCACATGCCTCCCAGGCTCTGCGCACGGCGTTTGAAGGGGACGTTGGAGGTACTGTTGCCCCCACTTTAAAGCGGACAAAGTTGCAGCCCACAGCTCGTCGTGAGGGGAGATGGTGATGAGCGGGGGCCCGGGCCTGGCTGTGGGAAAGCAGGCGCTGGGGGCAGGCCCTGGCCATGGGGGGCTCCCCGAGTGAGACGGGCCCGCCGCCTGCTTCGGGGACATCTCTCTGCCTTCGGGCCGTCTGACCTGGGGACTCTAACTGGAGCGGGGGAGGGCAGAGGCCCTGAGTGGAGCCGCCACTGGCCTGGGGGTCCGGGGTTGCTGCTGTTTGACTTCAGGGACTCGCCAGACCTCTCTGGGCTCCAGGCGGCTCATCTGTGGAGGACACTGTGCAGGTCGGCTAAGAGTCAGAGAAGGTCGCGTGTTTCGTGTGCATCACGGAGGGAGGGGCACAGGGCGGCCCCAGGATGGCCAGACATTCTGGCGTTCTCACCCCCGGGCTCTGCTCAAGGCCACGGCTCCTCCTTACCCAAAAGCTTCCTCTGGCTTCACTGCTGCGGGACAGAGTCCACGCCAGCCATCGGGACGGATGGATGGATGGTGACTGGATGATGAGTGAATAAATAGTGG
The DNA here is from genome assembly GCA_004023845.1 of Helogale parvula. Lineage (NCBI taxonomy): Eukaryota > Metazoa > Chordata > Mammalia > Carnivora > Herpestidae > Helogale > Helogale parvula. Next base: position 25,999 of record PJEM01013923.1, read on the forward strand.
ATGGACGGGTGGATGGACAGATGGACAGATGGATGGACAATAAGTGGGTAAATAGTGGACGGACACATGGATGGACAGATGGATGGTGAATGGGTAGTGGATGGGTGGACAGACAGATGGACGGACGGACAGATGGATGGATGGGTGGACAGACGGGGAAGAAGGCAGGCAGGAGGAAGTTGGTGTGACGCGTCTCTGGGTGGCAGTGTGCCCACGGCAGGTGAGCCTGCGCGGGGGACTCTCTAGAGCCCTGCATGGGTCGCAGGCGGAGGGCCAGGGGCGCAGTGACTTGGTGGCGCCGGGGCTGTGGCCCAAGCGTGCAGAGGACCAGTTCCAGCCTCTCCTCCCCCGTTACGGGGCCTGGCTCCGAGGTCACAAAGGCGGTCGTGTGCAAGGTTGGGGCCCGGGAGCTTCAGTGGCCGGGAGCCGCCAGGCCTCCATGAAGCAGGCGCCTCAGACAGACAGGCGGACGGACAGATGGCACAGGTGCGTGAGCACCTGGGAGCGGGGGTGGCACCTGCTCCTCCCTGGAAGAGGGCTCCGTCCCCGAGGCTGGGGAGCAGGAGAGGCTGGGGGCGGAGAGGCTGGTGGGCGGCTTCAGAACTGACTGGCAACAGGCGGAGATGCCAGAGCGAAAGTCTCCAAATTAGCAGTAATTGCAGGAGAAATAAAGAACAAACAGGGCGCGCTGAATGAGGTTTTCTATAAATATTATGTTTTTTAAAGTTTGCCCTGGAGTAATAGAAGCTGTTTAAACGCTAATATCCTGTCTGTGCATTTAAAAAGCCTTATAATGAGGATTTAGTGCCTTCCCTTCCTGAGGCGGGGGATCTGGGGGCCCCTGGGTCTCCGGCCTCCTCTCCGCTGGGCAGCTCAGGGGGAGCACCCCCAGGAGTCTGAGAGGCTGAGCCGACCTGGACTCAGCACCCCCGGGCAGGGGCAGGGGCCCTCCCGGCTCACACCCCCCCACCCCAGGGCGCCTGGGCCTCCAGGAGCCCGCTGCTCCCCACTCCCTCCTCTCCCCCTCCCCCCAGCCAGGCGATAGCAGCATTCTGTGTCCACACCCCTTTCCTCAAGACTTCGCCTCCTTTCCTTCATTTTGTCGAGGCCGCAGCCCCAGGGCCGCCCGGACCTGCAGGGTCTTCTCTAATTAATGAGGAGACGGGAGCTCCTGGATGAGCCACCGACAGGACCATGTCTGGTTTCATTAAAACCGTGAAGCAAAGTGTCCGTTCACGGCGCAGCCTTGCAGGTGTTCTCACCGCGCCCGAGTGGTGACAGCCGCACTGGCAGAGGTCAGAGCAGCTTTTCTGCAGAAACAGGGCTTCCCCGGAGCCGCAGGACAGAGACGATGAGAACAGAGGGGAGACCCCAAGCCCAGCGGGAGCGGCCACGCCACCTCCCACGGCGGGGCTCCCACGGCGCTGACTCGTAGCCCACGCTGTTTACAGAGAGAGGCAAGAGGTTGATTAATTGCACAACTGAAGAATCATTTCCTCAATGCGGGGGCAAGACTGGCTGGATTTGAAGGAGCCGAAGACGGAAAAGAAGGAACAGGGTGAGAGAGAGAGAGAGAGAGAGAGAGAGAGAGAGAGAGAGAGCGCACGCACAGGGTGCCTGGGGGCCCAGGATGCACTGGGAGGAAGTTCCATGAAGTCCAGGGCGGCACTGAGACTGGACAGGTGTCCCCCTACAAAGGGAGTTCCTGGCTCAGGACCGGGGGCCGCAAGGGAGAGGCACCCAGGCAGACCCCTCAGAGGGGACTTTGTCCAGAGCTGCCTGTTCCTGGGGGCTGTCCCAAGAAAGCCCAGGTCCCTTTGCCCCACGGGCTGACCTCGCAGCCCTATGGGCCCAGGGTCCCAGCACTACGCAGTGGCGAGAAGGGCCTGGGAAGCCTCCCAGCTGAGCTTGCGAGGCAGCTCGGGCCTCCCTCAGGGCGGAAGTCAGGGAGGCCCGGCTCCAGGGCGTGTCTGACCAGATATGGACTCTGACCGGACTCTGACCATCGTGAGCTGAGTGGGGGATGAATCCAGGGCCCTCTCAGACCCAGCAATAATCTCAAATACACAAGGAGAAAGCTTTTACTTCTGTGCCTATCACGGTGACGTGCAAGACCACGAGGTCATGGTGATCCCCATTCATACTTGGCTCTGGTTTCTTAATTAAAAAACCCTCTCTAATTATAAGAAGTACTTTTAGCCCAGCAAATACTTTTGAATAATCAACCCCAGGAGGGAGACTGGAGAAGAGAACAGCCATGTGCTCTTCTTTCTTGAGACGAGAAGCTCTGGATTTCAGGCCTCAGCTTAGTCTGGATGCTCTTCTCCAGAAGCAGAGACGAGATCAAGTGCGCAGGAGGCGTATGTGGAGACATGACCCAGAGGCAAGGGCCTGGGAAGAGTGGAGCGGGGCGGGAGGGAGACCAGCCCAGGGGGGTTACTGAGTTGAGTACAGGGGCGAAGGGGGCAGGGGGCTCAACCCCGTAAGACTTCCTTGAGGAACCGTGGGAGCTACACTCCCAAATCGTCCACACCGCCGGCGGAAGAAGGGAGTTATAACCACCAGCCGTCAGAGCCCTTGGGAGGGTCGTGCCGCAGGCTGGTGACTTGCAGGCGCCTCCGGGTTTGCTCACATGGCTCAGTCTGCAGACATGGCACTTGGTGGTAGCAGGGGCGGGGCAGGTGGGGAGAGATGTGTAAGGCAAGGGGCCGCCAGGTTGTACCTGAGGCCACTGATGGCTGCAGCCAAGGGGGAGCAGAAAGAAGACCAGAGGGTAGGCAGTGTGGGATGCAAGAAGTGAGTCCGCCCGCCTCTTGCACCCCCACATCACGTCTAGTCCGTCATGACCCATCCAGGTGGCAGCCAGCCTCAACCGCCCTTAGGAGCCAGCGCTGTGTGCCTCCTTTTGAGCTGAGCCAGACACCTCTGGTCCTTACTCACCATGCGTCCCTCTAGCACCTATGGATGTTGAGCGCGTCCTGGATCCGCCGCAGACCCCTCTCTCGTCCGGGACCTCCCCTACCTCCTGCAGCCTTTGGAGGCACTAATGTACGCTGCCTCCATGTCCAAAGAGGACATTAAGTTCGTCCCCCCTTCTTGGTGGGAGGAGCAAAAGGCATGACAACTTACCTTTACATGAACTTGAAGGTGATGTTCCACAGTGCCCTGGACTCCAAACGCTTCACTGGCGTGGCAAGCCATGGCTCTGCCTAGAGTTCAACTCTCGCCCCCTGACGCACACATGTCCTCCTGGGGCATTCGGTGGGCTTGCCTCTTCCTGCTCATCTGGCCCAGGGAGCGTGATTTCCTCCACGTGGCGGGTGAGCAGGACCTTCTCTGCAAAGGACCAAAGACCGAGCGGACATCCTGATAAATAGCAACAGAATAATTCTAGTCCTGCGGCAAGGCAGTAAATGTGTGTCGCTCTGCTTCCTGAATAAAAGCAAAGAGCTTTTACCCCTCTTTACTGGTAGGTTGGAAAGAACACATTTTCCGTGTCGGTGCCCATGTGCCAAGGGATGGGGCGGTGTTGGTCAGGCCCAGTGAGGAGCGCACTGCAGTCTGTGTTTGGAGGCTTGGTCACTTAAGTGCTGGCATGCCACCCTCCGCCGTGATTCCTCTGGTCCTTACTGGGGCATTGGGACCTCCACCCTTGCCTTCAACTCACTGGTCGTGGATCTAATCTCCAAGTTTTCCTGTGCTGGGAGGGGGGGGTCACCAGGGATTGTCACAAACCTATTCAGCACCAGCAGTGGGCTCCTTAGCAATGTCTGATTTTGACCACCAGCTCGACAGTCCCTTCTGGAGAGACTGCCTTAGCTTGGTTCTCCCCGGACACCAGGCTCTGAAAGAAGTGCTCATAGACAGGAGTATATTTGGGGGAGTGCACAGGAGTGAGGGGCACTGGGGATAATAAGTAGGGAAAGAGAAAGAACCAAGCCAAGGGTCTGTGTTTGAACTGATCACCAGTGCGGGGAAACCAGAGTGGTCCCAGGAGGGAGCTCCTGAGGAGCCTGGGATGGATCCCCCTGAGGGATAGAAGAGGGAGATTAGCCTCTGGCCGACGGTGGCTCCACGCAGCCTGAGCCCCTCCAAGTTCCAGGTTTGTCTGCGCATCAGAATGGCCTGGGGGGGGGGGCGCCTGGGTGGCTCCGTCGGTTGAGGATCTCACTTGGGGTCAGGTTATGATCTCGCAGTTCATGAGTTCAAGCCCCGCGTTGGATTCTATGTCTCCCCCCCTTCTCTCTCTCTCAAAAATAAATAAACATTAAGAAAAGTTTTTAAATGGCTGAGGGGGCCCCTGAGGCTGGCCCAAAGGGCAGCAACAGAAAAGCTGGAGAGCAGAGTCACCGATACGCAGCGTGCTAAGCGGAGACGCTGTCAGATCGCAGCCTCGCACAGCTGGCTGCCGTGGGAAAACGAGAGCAGAGGTGGGTGGGGGCTGGGACACGGGAGGGTCTGGCGCCCAGGCTCACGCCGGGAGACCTCGGGAAGGTCCCCTCACGCTTCCCGTGGGCAGTACTCAGGTGGCATGAGAATCACATGAGGTGGTACCTGTGAGCGATACAGCTCCGTCCCTAGTGTCAGATGTTTACAGTCATCGTGCGGGCAGCCCCAAAGTTTCCTGGGGCTGACTCTCCTTCTGAGAGTGCTCTGAGGGAGCGTGGGGAGGCCCACCCGCTTTCACGGGGACAAGAGACCCCTGTGGCTGAGTCAACGGGAGGCAGCACGTCCTGTCTCACATGCACCCCGGGGCTTGGGCTTCTCCCTACGGAGTCCTTCCCCATCTGCCCCTGTCCCCACTCACCCCGTGTGCCAGGGAAGCCTTGTCAGTGCCTCCAAGAGCACCCAGGGGACCGAGGGCACTCTCCCAGTAATGACTGCTGCTATTTCAGAGACGTGTGTCATCACCCCGGGACTGTGACAGCTCAGTGAAGCAGGCAGGGGAGGAGGACGAGACAGTCTCTGTTGAGAGGAGGGAGCGTTGGCTGGAAGGGGAGCGTCGGGGCTGTCTGTGCAGGGGAGGAGGCGCAGAGGAGGTCTGAAAGCTGAAGAAAACTTTTAAGGAAGTTTGTGCGAGTCCGCCCCGGGCCTTCTGTCAGCCTCCCCTCGCCTCCCGCCGAGTCGGAAAGTGCAGGGGGGAAAGAAGCGTGTGGGAAGGGGTGAGGAGGCAGAGAGATGAGCACAGCCCTGGGGGAGCACAGAGGGCCGGGGGTCCACCTCCAACATCTCCAGGGGAGGTGGGAGGAGTGTGTCATTGCAAAGATGTGATCGTCTTGTGGAAGCGTTGTACATGCTCTGGGAAAGGATGGAAATCTCTAGAGAGGATGGGCAGAAATCACCAGTGGCCCCCACAGTCAGAAGAGCCTGCACACCAACAGGCGCGTTCAGGACCAGGGACAGCAGCCGGGCGCGGAAGAAGCGTCAGGACCAGGGACAGCAGCCGGGCACGGAAGAAGCGTCAGGACCAGGGACAGCAGCCGGGCTCGGCATTTGGCTTCCAAGCCCACCTGTGCTCTGGGCCGGATGCTTGGGTCCCTGCAGCGGGCAGTGAGCCATCCCTGGTGCTGCAGGGGCAAGGCACCCCTAACGCCTCCTCTCTTCCCCTTCTCCCACTCCGCACACCTCCCCACACCCCCCTCTCCCGGCCCCTTGACTTTAGAGTCAAAAAGGGCAGCTGTATCCCGACTGGGAAAACAGGAGAGTGTCCCCCGGGGTGGAAAGAGGGCTCCTTGTTACGGCAACACTGATCAGGGGCTCCTCTGTTGCTCTGCTCATGGCTGAATTGGATCAAGATGGTTTTATGTAGCACTTTGTGCCTTCATTTTGTGATGTTAAAAAAAAAAAAACCTAGGTGAGGATGGGAAGAGAGAAGTGGAGTCCGAGGAGAACCGAGGTGTGTGGGGATGGGTGAGGCAGGGGCCGAGGGCAGCGGAGCTCCGGGGCTGCAGAGGGCACGCCTCGAGGGACTCGGGGATGGCTGCTGGCCTGTGCCAGAGACGCCCAGGATGCATGGATTTCTTTGGCCTTGGTCATCCCCACTCGGCCTCTGCAGCTTGTCTATGCACAGGGCAGGGGGTTGGGGGCTCAGACCCATTCACCCGGTCAGTTTTCGGGGGGTGAAGGGGTTTGTCCCTTTCCCTTAACAAAAATCTGCTCTCTGTGCAAAGTTCCCGTTTGGTTTTTCTTATTGTCGAGTTGACGTGTGGGTTTTTGCCAGCCCAGCAAAGCTTTCTTGGCTTCAGCAACTCCCTGTGGATGTGCCCCGTGAACCCTCATGGTCCGGCTCACTGCCCCCCTCCCTGGTACAACAGGAGCCAGATAGCGTGGAGTCACACGCTCTGCTCCCTCTCCGCCGCCCTCCTGGGTGCACCTCTGCCCCTCCTGGCTTTCTGCTGAGGCAACTCCTGCCGCATACGCCCCATGCCCAACTGTGGCTCCATTCGGGGGGCTGGTTTCCTCCTTTTCTTATATTTACTCCAAGATTAGGGGGGCAGCATGAGCCACACGGCCAATCGCCATCCCTGCCAACTGATAAGGGGGCTTTGGACCTCTCCCTGGAACCTCACCCTTTGACCTGCTGTGATTGGCCATGGCCAAGAGCAAGTGTCCTGGCGGCTTGCCACTCCCCGAGGGCCCTCCAGTGCCTCTCCGTCTCCAGCCGCTGACGGCTTGAACGCAAGCCATGAGGCGGCTTTGTTTACGATTTGCACACGGTGCTTTGGCCATGTGCCGTCTCGCTGAGCTTTGGGCAATAGTCAGGTACCCCTCTCCCCATTTTACAGAAAAGGAACACTTTAGAGTAGGATTATCCAATAGAACTTTCTACGGCCATGGAAATGTTTGATCTTTGCATTCAGTATAATAGCCACTAGCCACGTGTGACCACTAAGCACTTGAAATGAGGAACTACACTTTTATTTAATTTTAATCAAGGCTTCTGAGACTTACTTAAGAACATCTACTTACTTGCAGAACAGGGACTAACCCAGGCTGTTCTGAGCCACCTGTTCCCTCCCAGAGGTCACTGGCATCTCAAGGTCTGCTGTTGGGTTCAGAGACTCCGGATGTCTGGACTTCACCTCTTCCCTGACTCTCACCTGGGCTGATTTCCCTCTCCAGAGAGGAGAGGTCGGGAGCTCAGTGCAGTGGGGCCCCGGGTACACTCCTGCTGTGATTCTGATGCCCTCCCCCTTGCTGGGGGGAGGGCACAAGGAGTGAGAGCTATAGGAAGGACAGGTCCCAGTGAGAGGAGGGAGTGACCAAGCGGGTGTGAAGCCTGTCTGAGGGGCGTGGCTTGCTTCCCACCAGCTTATGGGGGAGGGAGTGTCTCCCAGGGCGGCTGGCACCTGACTACAGCCACTGGTTTCCTTTATTATTTTTTTTTTAGTTTATTTATTTTGAGAGGTAGAGAGTGAGCAGGGGAGGGGGCAGAGACAGACAGGCAGACAGAATTCCAGTGCAGAGCCCAGCATGGGGCTTGAACTCATGAACCCATGAGATCATGACTAGAGCCGAAATAAAATCGCATGCTTGACTGACTGAGTCACCCAGGCGCCCCGCTAGCCTCCTTTTCTACAGCCACTTTGCCACCCTGCCTCTTCCGTTAGAGAAGAAGACAAGATGTGCAGTCACACCCTACGGCGTGTCTTCCCGCCCTGTTACCACCATGGTGCCCTCTCTGTGTGGTGCCATTCCACGGGGATAGCCCCCACTTGCACGGCCCTGGCCCGGTGTCTTCCAGATCTGCTCCTTTTTCTCCCTAGGTTCTTGCTCTCGGTTATAGCCTCACAGCTGAGCCGTAGATACGATCTTCGTGCGGGAGTGGATTTGTATCTTACCCCTGGGAAATGGCAGGCAGCGAGGCCTTGGGAGCTCAGAGGCGTGAAGGGGACTTCTGGTCCCTAACAGTCATGCCAGAGCGGCCGGAGGCCTGGACAGCAGGCTCTGGGTGGTGGGGGTCCGTTGGCTTCCCTGAGCCTTAGTCTGCCCTCCTCTACCCACCCACCCATCGCACAGGGTTGCTTGAGGCACACGGAGGGGCACAGAGGATGAGCTTTAGGAGCTGGAGCACAGGACGCGAATTCGCGAGTGTCACTGCAGCCCTTGAGGGAGGGCTGGACGGACACTCGAGTCAGCCTGCACCCCGGGCATATCCGGGCCCTGTGCGGAGGGAGAGGGGGCGGGGCATAGACAGGGCAGAAGCTCTCCCTGAAGCGGCAGCCACTCAGGGAGCTTGGCTTCCAGTCTGGCCCAGCACAGAGAATGACCAGCTGTGCCCCCCGTGACACTTTCAGCGTGACAGCTGACCCCACGCTCTCCTGACCCAGAGCAAGGCCCGCAGATGGTGAGATCGCTCAGCACGCGGAGCAGCTCAGCAGCACGGCCCACGGTCGTGGAGGATCAGGGCCCGCCCCGCCCCCGTGCCGGGGACCCCTGTGTTGGGGACAAGTGTGGAGAAGAGAGGAACAGAAAGAGAGATTTGCTGTGTTTTCTCCTTCCCTCCCTGCTGTACAGAGACAGGGAGTGGGCGTAAAGAGGGGTGTTCAGTCAGCGCCAGCCCCCGTGGCCACCAGAACTCGTGATTCTAGAGGAAAGCCGGGGCCCCGTGCCCCGGCTGCACGGGAGATATGTCTGTCGAACTAGGTGTCTGTTTCCTGGTTTGCCCTGGGGAGGTGAGTGCTCGAAATAGCACCGGTGGAGGAAGGCGTTCGGAGTGAAGGAGAGACACACACAAAGACAGAAAGTCGGAGAGAGAGACAGAGAGAGAAGCCCAGGGAAAGACCGAGAACAAGATGTGGTCATCCGTCCACGGGAGGGCTGCCAGCCCTCCGCGTCTCTCCTTCTGCCTCTGCAGGAGAGAAAGGGCAGCTCAGGGGACCCAGCTCGGCCCCCACGCCTCCACGGTGCCCGCCCTTGCCCCACCCCCCGCGTGGGCAGAAGCCTTGAAGCAGAGATTAAGGTGCCTCCCGCGGTCCGCCTGGGCGAGCGGACATCGAGAAGGAGCCTGGCAGCCATTGCTTCGTTTCCAGCAGGTGTCAGCCCCTCCCCCCAGGGGGGGGGGGTCTGCAGCTGGCTCCCACCTGGTGGCCCCAGCGTCTTTCGATGGCGCACCCCTCACCACCAGCCAGTGTGAGCTCTGAGAACACAAACAAGTTTGCGCATAAGCCAGAACAAACAGTAATTAGGAAGGTAAATCCAATGCAGAAATAAGCAGAATGCATTTCAAATTCAAATAAGAATATTAGTGGACTCTCTGCTCCTTCTGAATTATCAGTGGAACGTTCCACTCCATTTGCACAGATAATTGAGAGCTAACTGTACTTTCTGTACCAAGGCCCGGGAGATGACCAGGGCGAAGTCTGTCCATGGAGGTAGAGAGAAAGGAAACTCGCCGGCCACTGCGGAGCGGAGGGACCTAGAATGAAGCCTGGATTTTGGAGGCACTCGGCAGATATTTGTTGAATTAATCGGCATGATTTATTGAGTATGTGCTGTGTGCCAGCCCCTCAGTATACAGGGTGTCTCTGAGCATTCACAACCTTTGCGGGAGATGCTGCTGCCCCGTTTTTATAGACGCAGTCGGCAAAGCTCAAGACGTGAGCCGCTTGCTCCACTTTGGACATGGCTGGTCAGGGCAGAAGTGGACATGCCTCCAAGTTGGGGTGACTCCCAGGCCTGAGGGTGTACCGCTTCCTACTGCTGGAGGGTCCCAGAGGGGCTGAGGCTTCGTGCGTGCGTGTGTGTGTGTGTGTGTGTATGTGTGTGTGTGTGTGTGTGTGACCGAAGCCAGGAGATGGGATTTCGGTTTTCCTACAGGCTCAGCCCTGCTTCTGCTCCTCAGACAGAGGAGGGGCAGTGACTCAGACCCCACGTCTCAGGCTCCACTCTCCACCCTGGGGTACGCTGTCCTGTCTGTTTCAAGAGAAGGGCTCTGTTTCTTCTCCATCCGTGAAATGCAGAGAATGGGGTGCACCCCCCTCCCTCCTTCCCCCTGCCTTCTCGGGGGCTGGGGTGTGGAATGAAGCCAAAGGAGTTCTGGGTGCCCGAGAACCAATCTGTCCTAAACACTAGGATGATGACGATAATTGTTGCCATGCCCTGTATCACTGGAATGGAATTTCCAAGTCCCCTCATTCTGCCCTGGAGAAGAAAATCAATACGCTCACCCGGGAGCCGACCGCACATAGGCTTGGCCTCGTGGGAGCCGGCTGCCAGGACGCTTTCTCCCAGTGCAGGTCGTGAGGCCGAAGCGCCGGCTGTGATCTAAGCCCCCAAGCTGAGAAGTGCATGGAGTGTTCATTTCCTTGGGCAGGAGGGCAGCCGAGAAGGAAAGCCACACGGTTGGCTCCTGGGCGTGCAAAGCTGCAGTGATAAAATAGAACAACCGTCCAGCCCCAGACATCAGGACGGAGCCAGCGGACGGCTTACACAGAGCAAACCTGGTCGCTGGACGTCTGGGTTTGGGGTGAAGAGTCAGCGTGTGCTTTCTGCCAGCACAGACTCGCTGTTTCCTGGGCCCCACCGCTAGAAGGGACCCAGCTCGCTGTCCCTTCTGCACCCCTCCGTGGGCCGGAGACTGTCACAGGCAGTGGTGACAACGCGGAGAGGGTGGAGCCAGCGCCGAGGATCTGGTGCCCCCGCTCAAGGCCAGCGTGCCCGGGTCCCACCTTCCAGCAGCCACACTGAAGAAGTGACAAGAAACCGGTGAGATCGATTGTGTCAGTAGACGCTTTAACCCGACGGATCCAAAACATTCCTGTTTGGGCGCATAACCAGACACACCAACCAGTTCACGATCATACTTTTTGTTGCGCGAAGCCTTTGGGATCTCACTCACGTTTTGCCCTCGTGGGAGCCAGTGGCCCCCTGTGTTGGACGATGAGGTGACGTGCACCCAACTTTGCCCAACGGAGCTCCCCTTTCTCAGAACTCGGCTTTCCTTATTAGAAGCCCCCTTGGGCCATCTGACGCCTGGGATCCTATAGAGAAGCAAAGAGGAGACAGCGCTTCTGGTCCATTCCCCCCGCCGCAGGTGTAGGCATGAGGCTGCGTGCGCCGTGTGGAATATGCCCAAAGCTGGTGGCTTCCTGAGGAGGTGCTCTATCTGAGTTTTCTCTTACCCCCCCCCCTTTTTTGCAAGAAGAATTGATCCAGCAGACAGAAAGAACACCGGGTTTTTTCCAGTGCTGCCTTCCGTGTCAGTGATCCTTTTCGCTCTGCTGGTGATGACAGTTCCCCTTCCAGTGCTCTCCTGCCTTCTCCAACCAGGCTGGGAGGCACCCGGGCTGCGCCTCCCCCGCCCTGGCCCAGGACACCTGCTTACCCCCACTGCGGTCCGGCCACCTTCCTGTGTGCAGTGTAAGTCACTCTCCTTTTAGACTGCCTCCAAACAGCAGTGAACCAGCAGCTCGGTCCTCCAGAGAAGAACGCAGCCAGCTCAGGGCTCCACTGACCCTCTCCACGGCATTTACTCTCAAAAATACAATTCCGATACAGTAAAGATTCTAGTCTCCCAGTGTGGATTTCCAATTACCCACACTCGGCCAAGTGGCAGCCACTTCATTATAATTCTGTAATTGCCATATAGAATTCCTATAAATTTGCTGTTAATTTTTAACCACTGCATCCTTCTCTTAGAAAGTGTAACAATAATTTGAAAATCTATAGACGATATTTTTTAAGTGGATAGAGGCAGAGTGGGGGGAATGAATCCAGCAGGGGTTAGGTCTAGAGAAACCCTACGTCCATGCAAACGTTTCTTCCTAATATATGGTGTGTTGGAGGCAGCCAGGATTGATCAGAGTCAGATCCAGGAAGATCCTTCTCTTAAATGAGAATGGCTTTGCACACGGCTTCTCCGTTCACCGGCGCGTTCCCTGCCCCCACTGGGAGGTAATTTACCAGCCCGGCTTCCGAGTGTAATCTTCCCGCATTGTACTGCTCCACGGTGCCTCCCCGAATTGCAACACGGACCAGGTCTA
>PJEM01013924.1:0-37968 GCA_004023845.1 Helogale parvula
AAAAAAAACAAACAAAAAAAGAAAAGGTTTGGAGAGGCAGAAAGATGGAGGGAGCCTGCCTATGGGAGGGAGTTATGTACATTGAGAGGGCAAAGAATCAGGGCCTCACACCAGGAAGCTCACACAGGGAAGACTAATCCCTGTAATGTTTGGCTTTCAAAGCCAGAGGGCTGCATTTCTTGAGTTTAAAACCAGTGAGACTTGGAGCCTGGGGTCCGGTACAGGGCTAGGCCAGAGGGCGAGTGATAGCTGGGTTGCTGCTTTTAAAGAGGCAGTAGCCTGCATGGAAAGACAATATGAAAACAAAACACTGGGAGCAAACAGAAGACATATCTGTTCATACAGATTTCTCAGTGTGTTGGGGGAACTTCTCTAAAAATAAAGGAAAGGTGCCATTTCCCATCCCCTGCCTCTTCCAGTATAAACAGGGCCATCTGTGGGAGGTAGGGCAGCACAGACATTGGCTGCCTCACCTGCTGGTGGTGTGCCGTTCCCAGTTCTTCTGAGAACTCGCCCACTCCAAGCCTGCTAGCCTAGGCCCTGGGCTCGGGGCACATTTTGTTAAAGCTATGCATGTGCCCTGCCCATGCCCTGTCCAGCCACTGAGTGCACAATTGCTGTATGCAGGGTTCACCTGCCATGACACGCCACGCCTAGCCTCATGCTCCTGCCATCCCTGATAACAGGACTGACCGTACCCAGCCATCACTGCATGCCACGTTCAACCTTGTGCCCCTGGACATCCTGGTACACCGCTCCCCGCCCCTCCCCTGCCTCTATAATGCTTCTGGGGCTCTAGCAAAGGACTAGTGGCCCAGCACAATTTGGCTAACACTGCTGACCTACTCCTAAGTTCCCTGGTGGGCATGCACTGTCGGAGCTGGCCTGTGGGTCCCAGTAGCAGCACAGAGAGCAGGCACAGCCCACAACAGGCAGAGTCAGTGCAGATGACTGCACGGAAAGTGAAAGTGATTCAGACACCACAACAGGGATTAAGCAACACACATAGGATACTCTACCGAAGTGCCAGGTTCTGGGGAATAGGGGACACTGTACTCCAGGGCACTCCAGGACCTCTTCATAAAGTAATTACTTTCAAAAACAGAAGATATAGCTGATCTAAGAGATGTGGGTAGGTGAAGTTATCCATAGGAAATGCCTGTAGAAGTTTGCTAGAATTTCAGCAGGTCAGAGCTGATTTGCAGGAGGTAACTCCCAGGGTACAGGTACAACTTACTGGAGAGTGAGCACTAATGGGACTGTAACAAGTGGGAGAAGCCCAGACTGGAATCAGGGAAGGAAGCTCCTTTCTCTTGCAATGTCCCTCTAGTGCCCACCATTGAGAAGACTTACGCTGTGTCAACTTGGCAACGGAGAAGTGTTATGTGGTACAATTCCAGTGTCAGAGAACATGGCAAAAAAAGGTGGATTTGGAGCAAGAACATGATAACTGGCACAAGCAAGTACTGTTATTATTCCCTTGTTACAAACGAAAGAACGATACTCCAGAAAGTTGGTGTCTCCAGGTTGAAAAGTTGTTTGTAATTCCAGGCTCCAAAACAGTCCACTGTGCTATATCACACTGCTTAAATAGTACATCCATGAACTTGACTGCCTTAATTAATGCTAACAAACAACCTGAGGTAGAGGGGACTCAGGCAATAAGAAGCAAAACAGGTATTGGAAGGCAAACGCATTGTTAAAGAAGACGCACAGAGAGAACATCTAACAAGAAATAAGCCACAAGAAATGGATGACAAGAACTGAAATATATGCTTTTATTTTACCTAAGGACAAGGGGAAGCTTCTTTTTGTAGAAATGTAGAACCATATTCAGCTAATGTATGAAAAGGGATAGCATAGAATTTAAAATGTCATCAGTTTACAACCCCTAATGATATACGAATATCTGTTCATATCAAAAAGAAAAAATACAAACATTTGTGCTTCTTGATGGAAACATACAACATCATTTTTGATGTATTGTGCCAAAAATCTATAAACCAGATGAAGTCCATAGATCTAATGTCCCATTTATAGACAATACAGGGGCTGAGGAAAATGTTAAAGATAACTACAAGCGTCCAACTCTTGATTTTGGCTCGTCATGATCTCATGGTTTGTGGGTTCAAGCCCCACATCAGGCTCTGTGTTGACAGTGTGGAGCCTGCTTGGGATTCTCTCTCTCCTCCCTCTCTCTGCCCCTACCTTGCTTGCTCTCTCTCTAAAAATAAATAAGTAAGAACCTATAAATTAGAAGCTTCAGAGACATATAAATCAACTATAACACATTGACCTTACTTGGATTGTTAATTGAAGAGAAGTAAAAGCAAAAACCATAAAAATAAAACTATAAGGTTTGAAAACATTTGATAACACTGTAGAATAATTATTAATGTTCTAAATGTGATAATGGTATTTGTTTGATTTATATTTAAAAAGAGTTCCTATAGAGATATATAATGAAAAATATGTGACAAATAACATCTGTAATTTGCTTCAAAATAATTTGTATCTGAGAGGTGATAGGTGAAGGTATAGAGGAAAACAAATTAGCTTTAATTAATAGTTGTTGAAAAAGGATGATGGGATTCATTTTTATATTCATCTTATATCTCTACATTTGAAAATTACATAAAATAATGATAAAATGATAATGAAAAAGTTTTTCTTTTGTCAAAGCAGTTTTGCTTTTTAATGGGATCATGTAACTTGCAAGTTGTTGGCTGTCTAGTAGTGGGGCTGAGAGAGAAAATATGGCATTTTCTACTGTATTAAAGCCATAATAACCCTGTTTTTATAAAAGGGAAGTATCCAGAAGGATTAATGTTTTTGTTATAAAGCACTTGATCTAAAGTCTATCTTTATGTATTTGACTTATTTTATTTAATTAAAAAATCAAAGAAGGGAAACCCTCTTCTTGAAGACAGAGTGACAAGAATTTTTCAATACAAGTGAAATAAGCGATCTCTCTACTTTCACTTCAAAGTGTCCCTGACTCTTAGTCCTGCCTAATCTTAGCAAAATTGATAGAACAGAATGTGTAAAAAGATTTTATCACAGCATCCAGCAGTACTTTTTTACTGTAGGTGACTTGAGACAGAGGAGAAAAATGTAAATTTTTCTATTAATCAAGATGTTTCAAGCAAAAAGTCTTTTAAGGTATTCTTAGTCTACCAAAGTCCTCTATTTTGCTCCTCAGTAGACATTTCTGAAAACAGGTCAGTAAGAAGCAATAGCTCCCTTCCATTGAGCCCCAGTGCTATTAAAGACGATAGATGTTATTTTTTTTACTCCTCTGAGGGCACTTGCTGGGCCTAGTATAGTTTCTTATACTCAAGTGGTGTTGGTTGAATTGAATTATGTTATGAACTATGCATCAAGGTGTCGTGAGAAGATCTGGCTTCTAGTCACCTACCATTAAGTTGTTTTGGGGCCTGGCATGAGTTACACCACCTCTCTGGACCCTGGTGTCTTCATCTACAAAGTTATAAAGCAGTAGAAAATCACTATAAGCCTTTCTAACTCTGACATTTGATGGATAAAAAGGATCAAACTTACAACTTCTGCTTCATATGGTAAGATAATATTTGAAATACTAAATTATGTGTTCTCCATATTGCTTCCCCCCCCCCCCCCCGCCCCCAAATGATTTCCTCTTCAAGCCTGTGTCCACGAGAAGTTTGCATCAGGGCTAAGATCCTAAAAGGGAGAGGAGCTTTTGTGGATAAAGGCTGACCAAAAGTCAGAGGTCCCCTCCCAGACTTCCCAATGCCTTGATCCTACCTAAATTTGGGAGAATGTTCAGGCTGCTCCATGGAAATGGAGAGGAGGGGAAATTCCCAGAAGTGACTATAATTTTCTTTCTCCCAGCAGACAGAATGGAAACAAATATTAATAGAAGAAAATAAGGTTACCGCTTGAATAGTGTGCCCATTGCATATATTACTCGAAATATCCAATGTAACTCTGCTTTTCTTGCATCGGCTATTGTTTTGGTGCCCTATTAAGACAGTCTTAAATGGCAATAATAAAAGAGATTTGACATTTCTGTCATATAAAGTGTTATGAACTGAACTGTATCCCTCCGAAATCTGTATGTTGATTAGACTCCTGTAACCCCCAATATATGGAGATAGTGCCTCTGAGGAGGTGGTAAAAGTTAAATGAGATCTTAGGGAAGGGTCCTCATCTGAAAAGGCTGGTGTTTGTATAAAAAAAAGGAAGAGATACTAGAACTTCTCTCTCTCTCTGTCTCTCTCTCTCTCTCTCTCTCTGCCATGTAAGAACACAGCAAGCAGGTAAGCTTCTGCAAACCGGGAAGAGAGACCTCACCAGAAACTGATTATGCTGGCATCCTGATCTGTAGATCAGCTTCCATAACTGTAAGAAAATAAATTTCTGGGTTTTTTTTAGGCCACCCAGTCTGTGGTATTTTGTTATGGTAGCCTTAGCAGACGAATACATAAAGTCTTAGGAAAATCAATGCAGACTGATCTATAGTGAACTTTGTTGACAGCAGAATGTCTTCAGAGGTGAGCTACAGGATGAGAAGTTGTACTACCAATTGTTTGAAATAATTCAGGATAAAACTCCAGCTATGTTTAACATTCTCAAAATGAATGAAATCAGAGTATCAAGCTGTTGGGAGTGGTAATAATTAATTTTAATGGACTGTAAGTAAAATTGTGTGATCAGTGCCTTTGATTTTGTTATAAACCTCTTTCCTCTTATTTAGAACCTGGAAATTTTAGATGAGAGGTAAGGTCAGTTATATGGTATGTGCTGGTAAAGGGGTAAAACTGAAGAAAAGTGGGACTAAGTGGGGCTTGAATAGCTATTTGGTGGGGAGTTCTGCCTACCTGGGTACAAACAAAAGAGCACCTTTTTGAAATTCCTCCAGAGCATAGACATTTCTTCATTTAAATTTCTCCATTTAATTCTTTCCAGTAGCTCACAAATTATCTTATCACAAGCTGAAATCAAGAAAAATGTGCTATAACTTTAAAGCATGAGTTTCTCCTCTATTTATGATCATCTCCATTACTTGCCAAATGAAAAAGAATGATTATGGATAGGCTAGCCACACAATTTTGAAAAATCACTTGTATTTTGCTTGAATTACTAGAATAGTTGTTTGCTGTTGTTATTTTTGGTAGCATATATATCTCCTTAATCCAGTGTGTTTCGATTATATTAGAATACTGTCTTCCCATGACAATACCCAGGACAGGGGAAAGAAATCAGCTTCAGAAGCCACTGGCCAATAATAGAAGTTGGTCTGTTGTTATTAAAATTCAGCCTAGGAGAATCCACAGTGAATTTAATCTGTATGTAGAAAATTGGTTGTACATAAGGATTGTGGCTGCTTGAGGTCTTTTTTTTTTCCATTTTATCTTTATTTATCTATGAAGTACTGATTAAGTTTTATCTTGGTTATGTGTTCCTTTTGGCTTACCTGTGAGATGGTCATCACATCCCCTCTGATTCTGGTCATCAGGAAATCACAGTGAGTCACAGAGTCTTCTCAGGTTTTGTTCATTGGACCTTTGTCCCTGACCCTACTGTGTAAAACCAAAGCTCAGTGTGTGTCAGTATTGAAGTGGAAACCTCTGAAAAGAGCTCCAGTTCTTTATACCACTCTCTGGGGTGATTTTCATGGCCCCCACTCTTTAGTGTGACCTCTGTTCCTTGGTATTCTAAAGAAAGATTGGATGGCACAGTGTTGGCTATGATGAAGGTTACTAAAAATGACAAATACCTGACTCTTTAATAAGATTTAAAACAGCTTTATTGGGCTATGAGGTTGTCAGTGGTAATGAGGTTTTATTCTCATTTTCTCACATCTCTTTTAATTTACAGCAGATTGGAAAAAAATTATTTTTAAGGGCTACCAAAAATATGATTTATGGCTTCTGCTCATGGATATCTTAAGCTCATTAGAAAATTATGAAGATGCATAATGCCCAGGGTAAACTAAAGACTCATAAAACATTTTGCTTAAGGTAAAATTGATTTCAAATGTGCTGGGGAGTGAATATTAGTTAGCCTTAGATTAATTCCCTTTAGCTTGGAGACTACATTGTATGGGACAAGGTAGTTCTTTAAATTAAAGAC
The DNA here is from genome assembly GCA_004023845.1 of Helogale parvula. Classification (NCBI taxonomy): domain Eukaryota; kingdom Metazoa; phylum Chordata; class Mammalia; order Carnivora; family Herpestidae; genus Helogale; species Helogale parvula. The sequence continues at coordinate 6,118 of PJEM01013924.1, forward strand.
GGCATAATTAAAAGTGCAATAAATTGAAAGAATTACTTTATTTGATATAATTCCTATGCAGTCTGGCCTCACTGTCTGATTCTGTTATGGCACTGCCAATGAGTGGTGACGACTAGGTACTGATTTTCAACTGTATTATTCTTCACTGTAATCACCCTTTATTATAACACTTATCTGCAAGGGTACATGGATCAGAAAATGCCCATTAATTACACTGCTAATGGTCAGCAAGTGAGAGGATTATGCTAGAATGAAAAGGGAGCAAGCTGTAAGGACCTTTGGGATAGCTACTGTAACTACAACAGTGATACCATGGCCAGTGCTGACTTGGTAGGCAAAACTGTCTGCCTGGAGCCTGTGAGTAACAGGTATTATTGACTTTCATTTACTTGGAAAACTGCAGGAGCCTGAAGCCTAATATTAACCAGTGATACTCAGACCTTCTCTGGCATGGCACGGCGTGAGGAGTGTAGTTCTCTGATAATGCACAGAGATGAAGATGCTTTCTAAATGACATGATTTGATTCTGCTTCAGGTTTTTGATTGTTACCTTACTGTTCTGAAGAAAGATGAAGTTTTAAACATGAGCCACAAGCTCTTTATACTTGAATACAAAATACTGCAAAGAATAATGATTTTTAGATGTTTGTTCCAAATATCTGGTAGGTTAATGGGAGCATTTATATAATATACTTATATATTGATTTTTCTTTTAATGATTTTCACATTCTTTAGAGTTATTATAATGTTCGCTAACATGCAGATATTTCATAGAGTCTTAATCTAGCAGTGTCTAACTCTGACCCCATTGGTATTGGAATTACACTTCTATTTCTTAAAGATATATTTAGTGCTTAGGAAAATCACACTTGTCAAATTTTGTCTTATTCTTGGGCATAGGGTATATAGTTGGCATAGTTTTTGAATGCCATAAAGCTTGAGAAATAGAAAGAAGGGAAAGGAGATGATTTTGAATTGACTTTAATAGGAAAAATGGGGAGTATAGTATCACATAATTAGAGAAAAGAAGAAAATGGATAATTATGGGCCATTCACTGGAGAAATTAGGGTATAAATTGATCTTAATGTTTGAAATAAGAGTGGGAAAAAGCAGGCAGGAGAGCTGGAAACACTCTTGAAAAGAAGCAGAATGACTTTTCTTTTTTATCCAACTTCATTGCTAACACATGAGTTAGAACATTTGGGGCTTTTTTTTTTTAAATAATTTATTGTCAAGTTAACTAACATACAGTGTATACAGTATAGTCTTGGCTTCGGGAGTAGATTCTCATGTTCCATCACTTACATACAACACCCAGTGCTCACCCCAGCAAGTGCCCTTCTCAATGCCCATCACCCATTAACCCTACCCCCCCAACACCTTACCCCTCCAACCCTCAGCTTTCTCTCTTTGTATTTAACAGTGTCTTATGGTTTGCCTCCCTCCCTATTTTGGGCTATTCTTGAGGTGAGTCAGAAACAACACCCATCAGAAGGAAGCAGCATCACAAAATAGATAAATGAAGAAACAAGTAACTAAAATGCTGATCTTAAATATCACTGCTCTTCACTAGTCTCTTGACTGAAATGCAAGCAAAACTAAAAATAATCATCTGCCAGTTAAGGGTTTTTTTTAAATGAAGCACTCAGTTTTTTAAGTTCTCCCTTGTACACTTTGCCAAACAACTTTGATTTTATTTTCTCTCTCAGATTGTGTGAATGTACTGCTTGCTTTTGGCATTGAGGAGGAGAAGATCTTGTCTCCTGTAGATGCCAAATATAGGGCAAATTAATATTCAGCATACCTATTACTCAGGAATTAAAATACTATTACATTTCTTCAGAATGATTTCTTTTATTACAAAGATACATTAAATAGGCATTTAAAAATGAAGTGTTCCTTGAAATTTGGATGTAATTTTATTATTTCCATAATTCTTTTACCAAATTAATTAGATATTATGAGCCAAATGTATAATGTAAAATCAGCAGATTAATGCAAATGATATTTTATATGTAAAATTAAATAGGAGCGTTTTAGAGATTTCTTAATTTAATCTGAAAGGCATTTGCGAAATAGTTCTCTATATCAAAATTAAAGATGTTATTTAAAATTAATTCTAAAGCTAAAGGACAAACATTACTTCAGATTAAATACTAAAGGACAAAGATTAATGGTGAAAAATCCTTAATTAGTAGGAAGGAACTGAGTGGAAAATTATTAACTTGTCCCTTCATAAATCTTTAATACTAATTGATTAGTGCTTTATATTTAAAGATATAATCAGTAGAGTGTAAATAAGCAGTGTAACCTTTCTTGATAGTGGGCTATAATATTCCACCAGACACTTGAAAGGCACTTTCTTCTGGAATAGTTGGACTAGTCTTGTCTAGGAATATTGGAGCTATTTTATTTTAAAAGCTGAATTCCCATGAACTTTAGAATCACTCCCTAAACTTTGAATCTCTCTTTCTGTGCCACAAATATCACACTTACTATTTCAAAAATACTAAATTTACCTGTAACATTGAAAAAAATGCAATTTCTTAGACACTCATTAGGTAGTCATTTAAAAACATTCTTAAGAATTTATTCCTAATCTCTTAACAACTATGTTTTGTTAGAGAGCTGTCAATACCTGTCCATGCTTATGATGGTCAAAATTTTTGAATTTTTGAAACTTATTGCTGTATTTATAAGTGTAACTGCAGACAGTTTTCTCATGTTCAGTGTTATAGAGAAGTCCAAATAATAAGAATAAAATGAAAACTTGAATGTATTTTCATTAACATATCAGGATTTGAAGAACATTTATTTGTCAGAGTTTCTTTTGGGGCAAGCACAGTCTGAAAGAAGTACTTTGATAAAGCAGTTGTGGTATATAGTGACACTTCAGGGTATGTATAAATAAAAAAATTGTCCTTAATATTTGAGGAAAGAGATAAGGAGAATAATTTGCCTTGCTTCCAGAAGAGAGATATTGAGGGAGAAGAGTAATAGTAAGGTGAAAATATTTAAGGTCTCTGAAGGCTATGTGTTTGTTGTATGATGTGGCAGATATTTGGGATTCCCCATAAATACTTTCTGTGAGTGTCTTTCTTATAGAAGCTTGAGAAAGTACTAAATTTTGCAATACCATGCAAATGGTATGCATGCACAGAAATAGAAGCTAAGGACATGTTCTAGGCCTAGAGCTGAAATCCGAGATATTTGAAATTAAACAAAGGAATTCTATCAGCATAGTAATGAAAAATATCCAACTTATAGTCATTAGGAATCATGATTATTGAGGAGGGAAGGTGTTTTAGTTGACTTGGACTTCTGTGACAGTACCATAGACTGGGTGGCTTAAATGACAGACATTTATTTCTCATAGTTCTGGAGGCTGGAAAATCCAAGATCAAGATGCTGATTAAGTTCCTACTGAGAGCTCTTTTTGCAGAGGGCTGTCTTCAAGCTGTATCCTCACCTGGTGGAGAAAGATATTATCTCTCTTACTTATGCCTTTTCTTATAAGGACACTAACCTCTAAGTCATGAGGTGGAGCCCTCAGGACTTAATTACTTCCCAAAGAAAGGCTCCACCTCCCAATACCATCACATTGGAACTTAAAGCTTCAGCATATGAATTTTGAGGGGACAAAAACATTTCATAGCAGATGCATTGCAGACAGGAGATGAAAAAAGTTGATTCCATTATGTTTTAAGGAACTAAAATTGACAATGCAATGTTTCTGATGATTTCTTTTTAGTAAAAAAGTTTTAAGAGATATTTCCAATAAGAATGTGGTCACCTCTTTGGCTCAAATATTATTATCATTTATTGCTGTTTTCAAGAGTGCTAAGCAAAATGGCACGCATATTAGTAATACTTTCTGGGAAGGAGGTCAAACATGGTTGAAAGTGTGAGATTCATTCGAGCACTCAGTAACATTGAATGATGTGGCTTCAGCTGAGAACAATATCCTGAGAATAAAGCAACATAGTCCTATTGCTCCAGTTTCTTATTTTGGCTGATAGACAATCTTAAGGAATTACCATCTGGCTAAGTATAACTTTAGTTCTTCCTTCCTAGTGAACGTTGTCTGTCAGTTAAAAGACTATTTAGAAATGTTAATGTTACAATGGTCATATAATCTTCTAATCCAGTGATTTCCAAAGTGGGCTGTTTGGTTCCTCCAGTGACTAAACAAGATGAAGAGACAGAAGAAGGAAAATAGAAGTGCCATGAACATGAATATGGCAGACATAGGTTAGCTGGTCATCAAAATAATTAGTGTTTTTTTTTTTCTGGAGCACAGGTAGATTACAATTCACAAACTCCCTTGCAGTTAGGTGCATCAATATGATTGATTTCCAGTTAATAGTATGTGACCTGAGTGATGTATTCAACTTCTAGCCCTGACTCATAAAAACCCACATTGTTCTCATAAATGCTCTTTCCCTTCTGCTGATTTGATGGGTGATATAAGCATGGTGACTTCAAAAGCCATGTGTTAAAGATTGTGGAGCCATTTGTAAGAGAGTTGCCACAGATAAGGATTGTATCTTTTGATATATATGAGGAAGAAATAAACTTCTTTCCATTTTCTTTCTTTCTCTTTCTTTCTTTCTTTCTTTCTTTCTTTCTTTCTTTCTTTCCTTCCATAATACATATATACTATATCTATAGTATATGTATTATTTATAAAGAAGCATGCACATATACTGGCGGGGTATACTATCTTTTTTCTTACCTTGAAGTGTATATAGTAATAAAAAAATTGCAGACCAATGTTATAATCAATTCTTATTTTGTGTGACTGGGTAGACATAGCTGTATTTGATTCTTTTCATCTTTCCTTTCAAGAAATATTTATTGAACAACAGCTGCTATGTGTTAGACAGGCACAAGGCTAGCCAAGAAGAATAAAATGATGATCAGATATACATGGGTACTTGTCTTTATAGAATCTACATTCTGGTAGGAAAAAAAAAACAGAAAAAAAAGTAAAGAGATAAGTATAATGATTTTTAGTGGATAATTTTTATGAGAAAAGGAAGTAAAGCCTTGAGAATAGAAAATAATGATAGTAAGGTAGTGTCTTTATTTCACACAGGGTGATTAGGGAAATCCTCGTTTAGAAGTGGCATCTGAAATGAAACTAATAATTAAATGAAAGATAAGGGTCAGCAGAGAATTCCAGGCTCTAAGGATTGTATATACATGGACATTTTCTTGGAATTGAAGACAGTGTGGCCAAGACAACATGACTGGGGGAGATAATGGTACAAATGTGGTTACACAGGGATATGATTCATGTAGGACCTTATAGGTAATGGCTGACAAATTACTGCCCATGGGCCAAATTTGGTTAATTTAGCTAAATTCTGCTAGTTTCTCACAAATAAAATTTTATTGAAATTCAGTCATGCTCAGTCCTTTACATATTGTTTATGGTTGCTTTCATGCTACAGTGGCAGAGTTGAATAGTTTGAATGAGACCATATAGCCCAAAAAGCATATAATATTTAGCAATTGGCTCTTTACAGAAAAGTTTTATCTATTTCTGTGTTTTTTATTTTTTAACATTTATGTTTTGAAAGCCAGAGAGAGACAGAGCATGAGTAGGGGAGAGGCAGAGAAAGAGGAACTCACAGATTCCAAAGCAGATTCCAATGTCTGGGCTGTCATCACAGAGTCCAACATGGGGCTCATAACTCACTTACCACAAGATTATGACCTGAGCCAAATTTGAATGCTTAACCAACTGAGCCACCCAGGTGCCCCAAGTGTATCTGTTTCTAATACAGAATGTGGAGATATTTTGGATTTAAAGCCAAGGACAATGAGAAGCTATCAATGAGTTTTAAGCAAGAAAATAAGATTATTCTGACTTTTGTCTTTTGAAGATCCTTATGATAAATAAGTGGAGAATGGATAGGAGAGGGACAAAATGGAAATAGGACTATTTTAGGACATTTATTGTGGCACAGGTAAGAGGTAATTGGGGCCTGTCCCACAACAGAGTATACAATAGAGTACACAAGACTTACTTTTGAATTGAATATGAAGGATTGAGGGTTTGGTTTGAGTAGTTGAGAGTTGATTAGGCATTTTATTGAGATAGAAAAAAATGGGTTTGGGGTGTATGTGTGTGTGTGTGTGTGTGTGTGTGTGTGTGTGTGAAAACAAGTTTTAGAAGGAAAAAAAGTTCTCCTTTTTCATCTATTAATAAGATGCAAAGGGAAAACCAAATATAGGAGTCAAAGGAGAGGTCTGGGCAAGTGACATAAATTTGAGAATCATAGACATAATTTTATTTAAACCCAGGGTATTTAATGAGCTCACTTAGGGAGAATACAGCAAGAAGAAAATAAGCACAAGGCATACTCCTAAGGACTTCAAAATTTAGATAGAAGAAAGCATAGTTCAGCCAAGGAAACTGAGAAGAAGCAGTAGAGATGAGTGGACCGTCAGTGATATCACTGAGGTAAAGAAAAGAGTATGTTCAGAAAAGAGTGGTGAAATTTGTTATAACCTGCGGAGAAGTCAAGTGAGAAAAAGAAGGAAAATTCCCATTGAAGTTAGCAACATGGATTTGACCTCTACAGAGATCCTTGGAGACTTGATTGGAACAATTCGTGTGGAAAGAGGAAGAAAACAATATTTAGAGGAATTTATGACAAATAGGAGGTAAGGAAGTAGGGAATGCTGTAAAAACAATGCATTTGGGGAGTTTTTGGAGAGGAACAAGGAAATGAGGCCATATCTAAACTAATTGATAGGGTTAGGAGAATTGAAAAATATTTATTATATATTATTTACTTTTAAAATTATGGCTGCTACAATAGAAATAATGGAAATGGTACAGTAGAAAGAAAAAGATTAATGATAAAGGATATTGGAGGTTAAATGATAAAGTCTTTGAGAAGAAAAGAGGGAGTGTCAGGACGCCTGGGTGGCTCAGTGGGTTAAGTGTTCCACTCTTGATTTCAGCCCAAGTGATGATCTCACAGTTGGTGAGATGGACTCCTGTGTCATCTCCTCACTGACACCATGGAACCTGCTGGGGATTCTCTCTCTTCGTCTCTACCCCTCCCCTGCACACTCATTCTCTTCTCTCAAAGTAAATCAATAAACATGAAAAACAAAAAGAAAGAAAGAGAGAAAAGAGGATATGGGAACCATGCCACCAATCTATTAGTCTGATGTATTGACCTTTTCATGGAGAGGTACACTGTAATGGGAGAGAAATATCATTCAAATTCAATCTGTTTTTAGGATGACTTGTGGGAATAGGAGGGATTTGTATGTAATGGCTCCAATTTTCTAGTTGCTAGAAGGGATGGGTTTACTAGAAGATTGTTAGTGTAGAAGAAAGAGGAGGAATTGTATGGGAAGAGAGGGGAAAATGTGGGCAGTATTGAAAAAGTGAAAAAAAAAAGCAGCAATTGAAAAAGTGAAATTAGTCAGCTTAGGTGTGATTTTTTTTTTCTAAGAACTGTCCGAACAGAATGCTTATGAATACTGTTAGGAATTTGTGGCAGTAGCTTACGTAGTCAAGACAGTAGATTTCAGAGTGAGAACAAACCTGGGATCAAATTCTCTTTATTCCTACAGTATGACTCAGGCAAGTTATTTTGCTTTCCTGACCATCAGCTTTCTTCTCTGTAACATGACTACAACAATGCTTACCTTGTTTGTTATGAAAATTAAAGCAGTTGCTGTGTAAATAAGGTCCTCAGTAGAACTAAAATAAAGCCCTTAATGAATGGTAGCTATTGTTACTATACATGGATATTTCCCTTATAAAAGCCTTCATGAGTAAGAGTGCTTTGTTCAGGGGCACCTGGGTAGCTCAGTTGGTTAAATATCTGACTCTTGATTTTTGCTTAGGCTGTGATCTCATGGTTTATGAGTTCAAGTCCTGCATTGGGCTTCTCTGCTTGGGATTGTCTCTCTCCCCCTCTCTTTCTGTCCTTCCCTAACACTCTCTTTCCTTCAAAATATAAAAAAAAGAATAAACATTTAAAAACAGAGTGCTTTGTTTCTTTGACCTTTGATCATTTTACTTGCAAGACATTTTCTTTGTTATGAATTTAGATCAAACTAGCTGTGCATTTGTCACATAAGCAACATGCATTTATTTCCCTGAATCGCTTTCTGTCCCCGAGTCCCCATCCTCAACAACTCTAGAGGTTTGCTCTGTTTTGAGGGGATAAAACGCAGAAGGAATTCTGTATTTGTTTGCAATCAAGTAAGGAGGAATTTCTGAAGAGATGAGTGATGGGCCGAATTTTGAAGAGAAGCAAGATATTGATGGAAAGAGCAGAAATGAATTTGTAGGTCAGTGGGTGGGTGGGGGTTGCGTGAGGAAAGATACAGAGATGAAAATGAGCATCTCGCTTATGTGTGACGACAGGCAGCTGGTGCTGGCCAGAGCAGAGAGGCTGCAGTGTAAGGTAATGAGAAATGAAGGTGGGATGGATCCTGGGGGTGTAATATTAGTGGAAAGTCCTGAAGGGCAGGGAGGGCTTGGGGTGTGCATAATAAGTGACACTTAAAGCACCGGAGACTGCTGAGCGGGCAAAGGACCTGAAGAAAATGAAGTTAGAGGAAAATCATTAGAGCATCTGTGAGTAGGTGGGATCTGATGAAAAGAGACTGGAGGCAGAGAAACCCACTCAGAAACCACCACTGTCACTCAGATGTGGGCTGATGAGGACCCTGTGCTGGGTGGTTGTGGGAGCGGAGAGGAAATGGTAGATTAAAATGACATAATTTTGGTGTTTGTGGGAGGCTGTGTGAAGAAGAGTGAAGAGAGCAATTGAAAATAACTCAAAACTTGAAAACTACAAGGGAACTTGGAGAATACAGCGATATAGTATTTTGAGGGGAGGGGAGGTAGAGACAATGGGAGAAGAGAAGGGGAAAGTTTTCATAGGGTGAAGTTAGGAAGGCCAGTGCATGTTTGTATAAAACGCACATTTGAATTACAATAATGAAAAACCAGGAGTGGACAATACATTTCTGTTTTGAAAAAGGAAAAGTAATAGAAAGAAACGCGACTTGGAATACTCCCTAGCAATTGTAATCTGGAGGAGTGCCAGGGTATATAAAGTGTCTGTTCCATTTTGCCTATAGATATCAAACAATGTGCAAAAGAGAAGTTGCGAGTTAGTTATGCTTTCCTTGAGTCCATGCTTTTCCCTCTGTAGTGTTAACTTTGAGAGCTGGCATCGCAGGACTGGGAATATGAGGAGGAAGTTGGCCGTGAGACTGGATCCTTAGACACCTCAGAGGTTCTCACAGCCTCCCTACAGCTTGGGGGTACAGTCTGAAGCAAGATTTTTCCGAGCACTGGAATTTACAGAGGAATCATCTCAGGCACCATGGATCATGAGGTGCTCTGGGGCAGAGTCTCTAATGACTGACAGGCGATGAGCACGTGGCATGCCCAGCACTGTGCTGGGTCCTTTGCAGACAGTTGCATTTCATTGTTACCGTTTACGCATGGCTCTCTTTGCAGTCTATGTGTAAATCGTGCAGTCAGTGTTAGAAGTAAAATATTTTGCTTATTAAAAAACTCCTGTGAATATCTTAGTTTAGAATGCCTTTTTCAACTTTCTCTGTGCTTAAGGAGAGGAAAGACAGTGCCCTTTCAAGTTTAATCAGATCACAGAATTACTGTTATCTTTAACACTTTTAAGGTAACTTTAACTGTGAAGTACAGTGTAAATTAGCAGGAAAAACATGTTCCTTTCCTGACTAAGATGGGAAGGTTTCAACAGTTGACATCCAGCTGGCTTTTGTTTATGGCTTACAAGTGTTCTGTGCATTTAATAGTGCTGACAAAACTTTACAAAGTGAGAAATACATAGTGACTAAAAAATACAAGCCCCATCTTAAAGAATCTTGTCTGGCTAATTTCTTATAGACTATATATACTTTGCTTATATTTACCTACTGTGCATCTTATGTACATTTTTTTTGTATTATGGAGATACACATATATAGCTGTATAATGTCTACATTATTTCTAAGTTCAATCTCCCAATTTAGTGAATTTTAATGCCTTCTAATATGTTAACTTATTTTTACTGAAAACATGATAAATTGTGGTTATTTTACTTCATTAAAAAGTACTTTCAGATGGTCTGAAGATCTAAGTTAAGTATGGGTGTGATGTTGGTATTTAATTACATGCTTGAGATTTCTACCACTGGTGAAAATATTTTACTCTCTTTAGAAATAAAGATACCTGGGTGGCTCAATCAGTTAAGCATCCTACTTTGGTTCAGGTCACAATCTCGCGGTCTGTGAGTTCCAGCCCCGCCTCTGGCTCTGTGCTGACAGCTCAGAGCCTAGGGCTTGCTTCACATTCTGGTTTTCCATCTCTCTCTGACCCTCCCCCGCTTGCACTCTGCCAATCTCTCTCAAAAATAAATAAATGTTAAAAAAATTAGAAATAAATGTATACTTTATATTATAACTTAGTAAAAATGGTATATATTTAGGCAAAATGTGTGAAACAAGGGAGTTAATTTATTTTGAATTTGAATTTGTAAAGAACACTTTTTCTAAAAAATTAACCTGAGAGGATAAAGATATTAGTGCATGTAGCTGAGGAAAACTGGTTTAAAAGGGAATGAATCAAAGTATGGTAGTTTAAAAAATAAAGTGTTTCCCGTGTTTGACCAGCTGTCTGTAGTATTAGGCTGGGATTTTGAAGCACACAGCTAAGGTGTGGGCAAGAGACATGCTCATCTTCATCCATACTAAACAACCAAAAATACATCCCATCTGCTCTGTTCATACATTGACCACATAGGCCAGGAAGTGTTTTTCACCTTGCATTCCACAGTTTTCTAAAGCATCTTTCAATGTAGTAGCTCTTTGAAATTAAGTGTGATTTTGACAGACAGGCTTCTCTATAAAGCAGGGTGAGAACCTTCTTAGGCGTGAATTGGAAGTCGACTTCCCTCCTTCAGATCACTTTATAAGGGTTTTCATGCCTGTGTTGAAAGGACGTTGGGGATGGCTCCTTATGTAAATAGTCTTGGAGCTTCATTGGAATTTATGCCAAGTATAGTGGCAGCTAGCGCTCCCGTCACTCCGGCTGGATGCAAGGCTTTCTCCAGTTCCTGCAGCTCTGCTCTCCTCACCAAGTGGAGAGAGGCAGCCTCTAGCCCTCTCTGCTCAGCTCAGGAAGGTTGCTTTCAGCATACACATTTCCAAGCCTTGACTCTAAAAATCTTTCTGGTCAGCTTGCCTGAGAAGGTTTTTTCCCCTGCCCCCAAATGTGGGGAAATACACAAAATTAAGATTCTAGGCTTTAAAATCTCACATTAAGAGTGGAGGTTAGAGGGACACAGGAAGGAAGATGACCTTTTACTAGGGTTGATTCTTTCCAAAGTTGGAGGAAAGGCACCTGATGGGGGAGTTGAATACAGAATAAACCTAAAGAGATTAAGAGAACTGTAGAGTTGGGATTTGACACTGTTGACTTAGGGACCTCACTTCTGGATGGTGATTTCCAAATCTGATCTTAGATATTTATTTTAGTGCGGGAATGAAAACATATTAGACTTGTTTATCAAAAGGAAATCCAACTTCTGAGTTATTTGTTTAAGACCAGCTTCTTACATTTTTAACATTTTACAAAGTCTGCTCACCAAGCTCAGGCAAGTCCAGTATTTCTTTGTTCATAGTTCTGTTTACTGAAGTAAGTAAGTGGACCAATTCTACCATTGTTTACCTTTTGCATGGAAATTCACCATCTCTTTTAAAATCAAACACCAAAATCAAATATAGCTCCTCCCAGACTGACATGTAAGGATGGCTCTCCACATGTGAGGGATGACTGAACAGTAATTTCCAACCACCATTCCTAGAGATGCCCCTTCATTTTAGGCTCTTCACACACATTTGTACTCTTACCACACAATGTCTGATCTTGGAGGATTTGAAGATAAGTTCTTGGAGGGAATCAGCAGTATCGCTTATCCCTTCCTGAAGGCTGATGAAGTGGTGGAAGGAAACTCAGCCAGAAATGTTTTAGGAATGGAGATTGCTGTTAAACCTGTGTTCTTGAAAGCTTCCTGCACTATGGAAATGAGGAGTTGAGATTTCTGAATGGAGGTGTAAGAAAGCACTGGAGTTTTACCCTCTATGCCTATTAGGGATACAGGAGCGCAAGTGTCACCAATTGTTATATCAGGACTTTAAAAAATTTAATGTTTATTATTTATTTAAGAGAGAGAGTGAGAGAGAGAGAGAGCTAGCAGGGGAGGAGCAGAGAGAGAGGGAGACAGCATCTGAAGCAGGCTCCAGCCCAACATGGGGCTTGAACCTACAAACTGTGAGATCATGACCTGAGTTGAAATAGGATGCTTACCTGACTGAGCCACCCAGGTGCCCCATCAGTACTTTTTTAATAGCAAGTGGCAGAATGCCCACCTCTAACTTATTTAAAGGGTATCTATTAGCACATAAAAATAAGAAGTCTGGAAACAAAGTTGCTTTGGGAAAGAGAGAGCTCAAATGATTTTCACCAGGACAACATTCTCTCTCTTCATTTCTTCATATAACCTTTTTGACATTGGCTCTAGTTACTGATACACCATGCCATTATGGTGCAGCATCAGCCTCACACCTCACCAGATTACAGTACAAATTCAAATATGTTGTCAGTCATTCAGGCTAAAGTTCCAAGGCCAGTTCCAAGGCCAGCTTGGACCTGACTGACTCAGCTTGGACCATGTGCCTACAAATCAATCCCTGTCACCCTCACCCCCTTACCAGGGAAGGAGATGATCTACTGACCAAGCTGGATTCGCGTTACCCCAGATGGAAGGTGAACTGAGCTTCACAGCAACTGTGTGGTCTATGAATGAAGGAAGGATGAGTCCCTATATGAAAATTGGAATGCTACTAGCAAAGTAGGATGAATGGATTCTGGAGATTTAGAAATAGTAGTTGTCCACTCTGACCCTGCAGTTCTTTCTTCTGAAAATGTGTTTAGGAAGAGATTTAATATTTTATAAGATGAAGTTAGCTGAGTAATGAAGTTATATAATGTAGAACAGCTTTTACCAAAAAAAAGTTTTTAATATACTAGACTGTACAGCTCAACTGTATATTAGATTTACTGATGACAGTGCAACTACCTGACATTATGTATATGATGTACTTGGAACAACTGTTGGAAATGTTGTATTTACAACTCTCTTTACAAGTAACATGAAAAGACCAACAGAGATCATTTGAAACTTTTGAAATACTTTGAGTGACAACACATGGTCTTAACACGTTAAAATTGCTATCCAAATTTTGAGAAATGCAGAAAGGTTAAGAAAACTTAGTGAAAGAAACAAAGGGAAATTACAATAGATGCTGAAGGTATACAATCCATTATATATCAGTTTTGTCTTATTCTAAGAATCCTGTTATTAAAAATGTTTCTCATGTTTAAAGAATATTGTGCCAATATTACTTAATATAAACCTATGGCCAAAAAAGAAGTCTTAGATTCTGCTGACATCCTATTTATTCATTAGATTTTACTACTTCAAATGAAAATCTGCAACTGTCAGTGTTTCATCTAGTCTTTTTTCTTCCTTTCTTTCTCAGCTTCTCTGAATACTGAGTCAGGCTTCTATTTCCCCTGTGAATGAGATCTGCTTTGTAAACAATTGACATAACATTGTTGACAACTCAGACAGGTCTTAGAGATTCAGAAGGAAAAAAATTGGCAAAATCTACAAGGGCCCAAAAATGTGCAGTATATTTCATGGTGATGTTTTATATTAAGTTTTGCTCTTTATTCGGTCACCTTAAGTACAATACACACACATACCCGCATGCGTGGACACACAAACATACACATACATTATATTTGATGGTGGGGCATTAACCTTTGAGTAATCAGAGTATATACTTTCTGTACAATGCTCCTAGGTAGAGTATTTGGATAGAATTAAGTTAATTCAGTCAAATGATTAGTTTTATGTTTTCTCCCACAGAAAAACTGCTATTGAATGGAACCAACCTAACTGGTCAGTTATTTTGGTCTCATCTAGGGGCATCGTGCCCTTTCCCATGAGAACACTGAGTTTGATGATTTCATTATTTAAAGAGCTGTGTCCCAGATTTACAGTTACTTTTCAGAGGTAGTTGAGTCAAAAAAAATTTCATTGAAAATGAAATAAGCTAAGATGTGCCATAATGGCATTGTACTGCTAAGTGTATTCTAAGGTACAAGGAATTCTAAGGAAAGCACTTCTGGGATATACTTAAATAAGTATTAGCAAGCATTTTTTTTTTTTTAGTGGGAGAAAAAACAACATCTTCTACAATTAAAACTGTAGTTAATATAGTCTGCTACTTGTTTCCCCAGTTGGTCCAGGAAAATCTTTGTGCTTACCTATACCTATTTGTAGAAATAGCATGAGAGTCCTCACAAGCATCTTTAGGTACCATCTATGTAAACAAACAAACAAACAAATAAACAAAAAAACAAAAGCAAAAACAAGACATCTATTGTAGGCCAGATTGTTAGAATGTAACAAAAAGATTTCTATTCTTAAGAGGCTTTAAGAGAAGTTGGAAAATAGGAAATACAAACACAGTATAAATATTAATACTAAGTAGTACATGTTCCTAATTCATAGTCTAGATCAAGGGCCAACAAAGATTTTTTTAAGGACTAGATAGTAAATATTTTAGGCTTTGTGGGCCATATGGTCTCTGTTGCAACTATTTAACTTTGTTGTAGTAGCATAAAAGCAGCTATGTAAATGACTGATCATGGCTGTGTTCCAATAAAACTTTATTTATGGACACTGGGTTTGAAGTTCATATGGTATTCATGTAGCATGACATATTATGCTTTATTTGATTTTTTCAACAATTTAAAAATGTAAAACCCTTTTTTAGCTTGTATGCTATACAAAAACAGGATGAGCTAGATTTGGTCTGTGGGCCATAATTTGCTGATCCACAGCATAGACACTAAGTACTCTGGCTTTTTGGGGTACAAGGATATAACATATTCATTGTTGATGTTTCTCCTCATGGAGTTCAGTTGGATACCCAAGGCTATACACTTGATGTTAAGATAACTAGGTTCACTCTCCAGTGTTTTGCAGTTAACCAACAGGTTATTTAATTATTCCCAGTGGAGGCTGGCCTGGTGAGGGCTGGAGCTCAGATATATTTAGGTATATCACTGGGTACTGGTCTCATTTGTGAATCATGAGGGTAGTCTATAAGACAGCAGAGAGACAAAATTGACAAGGTGAATGTGAACCAGACACTTTTGAAAGTTGGTTGAGTGGGCCATGCTTTGGGAAAGAGGTGCCCTGGGTATTTTTAAGCAGGGTAATAATCTGATCAGAATTTTCCTTCAGGTGGTTTAGACTTTAGACCAGAGAGATGAAAGGAAAGCAAGATAATGGAACTAACATTATTGAGAATCTGTGATATGTCAGAAACTTTCTTCACATTTGTTAAATAATTTCTTCATTTAGTGGATTGAAAGAGAAAGCCAGTTTGTACAGTATTGCAGGAATGAGAAGAGAAGGGAAAGGTGCTAGAAAATTCTATGCTTTTTTGCTTCAGATTGAATGTGCAAAATAAAGGAAAGAGTCCAAAGAGAACTCTGAGTTTTCAAGCCCAGGTGACTGAAAGAATAGTAATAAGTCAAGAGGAGTTGGTTTGGGGAAAGAAGTTTGGGTTGAGAAACATATACATAGCCAAGTAAATTAGCATAGGCCACCAGACCCAAGTTCTAAGAAATTCAGCTGAAAATTCATTGCTTTCTTAGTAAACACTGTCTAAAGATGATTTTAAAAACTGTTACTATATGGCTTAAATTGCTAACAGTTGTCGTTGTCACTTCATTGACAACAATAAGTGTGGGAAGGATTAGTTACATTTTGTGGATCAGTGAAAATGTTTGGAGAGCTAAAAATTTTTTAAGAAATTGTGAAAAATGAATACATATACTTACATGAAGAAATTGGTATACTGAATTTAGTAGTTTCAGAAACTGGATGTATTACAAGTAGTAATTGTTTTAGTTCAGATTTAAATATGTCAACATTCGTATGCTTAACACCTTCCTTTGTTTAACATATGCCTCAAATTTATTCTGCTTTTTATTCCCCTAACATTTGGCTCATGAATAGTAAAACAAAGAAGTCAGGGATTTGATTCACAGAAACCTTCATTGTTTTAGGTTGCCTACTTGTAGCACCTATTCTTTTTCAGAGTAGAAATATTTAAGAGTAGTTTCTTTTGGTTTTGACTGATATGGATCATTCCCTGAAAGTTCACTGTGGGTTTAAGTAGATGTTTGCACTGCTGTTCCAGGCTTTCTTCTGATTGGCTCAATTATTCTATCAGCTGTGATGATTAATTAGTATGACAACATTTCACATTTTTAATTTAAAGAATTAGTAACAATTTCTTGTGATGCTCATCTTCAGTGATGTACATTATTGGTGTCCATGGATAGTGAGGAAGACTGGCTTTGAGTCACAGTTCCTGACGTTTTAATATTTCCAAAGTATGGAAGAACTTACACTCCTCTCCTGAGG
The DNA here is from genome assembly GCA_004023845.1 of Helogale parvula. Taxonomy (NCBI): domain Eukaryota; kingdom Metazoa; phylum Chordata; class Mammalia; order Carnivora; family Herpestidae; genus Helogale; species Helogale parvula. Next base: position 22,702 of record PJEM01013924.1, read on the forward strand.
AGGTAGAGTGCACATAGAATTAAGAATGAGATTACCCCTCACTCTGTTTTGCTGTATTTTTAAAACCGAGGAGGCAATTTCATTCATACCTCTGTTCCTTTCTCTCCTTTCCATTCCTTTTTCCTTTCTTCTTTATTTTGTGTCTTCTTGTCTTTTCTCCACTAAAGAGCTCATTCCAGCCAGACTTAGGTGAGAAAAACTCCAGAAGCCACTTCAAATTTTCTGAGTAGGAAGGGTTTTAATGCAGGAGAATAGAGGCTTTCCTAATTGTTGGACAGGCTGGGGACAGAAAAGTCAGGGGAGCCATTATCCATGGTGTCTACACCTAAGTAGAAGGTTCTCAAGCAGGTTCTTCTTCCACAGCTGTCAGAATAATGGGTTCTTTTTTAGTTTGCAGGGACACGCATATTCCTCTCCCAGCAGATACGGACCTAGAACAATATGGGGAAGGGAATTCTGGGAAATGTGATCTCTCCATAATATACTGCCCCCACCCCCACAAGCAGAGCACACTATAGATGGGGATGACGATGACAACAGTTGAGAACACTCTAATATATTTGCTGAATCTCTGTCAAGCCAAACAGTGATGAATGTGGTGATTTCTATCTTCAAGATGCTGACAGTCTGGTTTAGTTGACCATGTGTGCATTAGTTTTCTAAGGTGGTACATGTTGCTGAGCCGCTACTCCAGGACAAATCACTGCAGTAGAGCCCTGTTACATAATGGGCTGTTGATGAGCAGGGCTGTTTCAGCCATAGCTCATATCAACTCTCCAGCTCTCAACAGCTACTTATACTGGAAGCTTGGCACACAAACAATGGCCAGAAATATAAACACTATATCACAATATAAGTAGTAAAATGCTACTAAATTTTCAAGGTGTTTTAAAAAATATTGATATGATTATTAAATTCCTTTCTGATAATGACTTCAGGATAAGTTAATTTCAAATGACAGTATCCCCTTTGATTGGGTCAAAACTCCCATTTATAAGTAACATGAGATACTAAATGAACATAACTTCATAAAACTGCAGAGCAGCTTTGTTCATTTTAACACCATATATCATTACGTTACAAAGAGGCTTTCAAGTAGGATTTAGTGTGTAGGGATTACTTAGGATCCAGCAAAATTGGTAAGTCTCCAGTGTTGGTCCTGTCAAATAGAGACTACCTTGCCATAGAAACATATGCTATATTGAATGATGGGTATCCCTTACAATGAGAAATTAGATGTGTAAATTTAAGTTAGTCATTTCATAAAATCATATATTATCTCTTTCAGACTTCGTTTTTCTCAACAAGAGAATTCAGTAGTGGAGGGTTATATTTAAATGTTGTGCTTGTGGCAGTAGTAAATGAGTGCAGCAGCCCTCAGTGGTTCCCATTGCTCACGTGCAGGACAAAATCATAGCCCCACGTCATGGCCCCAAACCTGGCCTCTCCAACCTCAAATCATATCAGCATTCTTTTTCTAGTCCTTCAAATTTGTCACCTCATATCTAGGTGATTTTGTAAATGCTATTTCCTCACATCAAAACTCTGTCATCCTCCCTTTCTCTTCTCCATCAACCTTAGTGCCCTCAAATCAACCTGATTTCTATTCATTTTCAGTACTTTGAGCCCTGCCACGTGTTGTGCCCCCTGTGCTCCCATGGGACTCAGTGCTCATCTCTGTTTTTCCACTTAAAATTTATTTTGCTGATTTGATTACTTATAAGTTTTTTGTACCAGTGTAAAAGCTACTGAAAAGCAAGGACTGGTCTTATGTGACTTGGCATCCTTACAGCTGGCCAGGATTCTCAGCACATAGTAAATGCTCATTAGCTGATAAATGGGCGAATGAACAAAGCTTGGGAGCAGGCAGCTTCTAACCACAATGGTAAATTGAATAAAACAACCAACCTTACATTTATCCCCCACTTAATTACTTTATGATTATAATAGTATAACCTTTTAAAATCATAATTCTGTAAAAAGGATAGGGGTTATAGATCTTTCATAATGCCTTTCTTAGTACCTCATATTCTACTGGGGTCCTCTATACCTTCAGCAATGCTTATAATAATGAACTAAGCTGGCCAACATATATATTTTTTCCTTCCACTTAGTTTACTCGCTTTAGTTTACCTGGCAAATCCAGCTGCTGGGAAGAAGCTGTGATGGTTATGGGGTTAAATAGGAAGGAGTCATAATTTTTATTTAGTATTTTTCATCTAAATGCACCTCATTATCTGCTGTACCTCATTATATATGATCTTTTTATGACCATTTAGTTCTCCTTAGCAGTCTTGTTTTTATTCTGTTATGCTTGCTGTCTAAACTCTCAACTTTATGACTCCATTACCCCAGCTCACTGCTGCCTGCTGTCCCACTCCCACTGCTGAGGTGGATAATGTAGCTTTACTGTTGCCAGGCCAGCATTTCTAATAAATTCTTCACACATAGATCGGCTGCGACGTAGGGCACAGAGGCTCGGTGTAATGCTTTCATATCACATCACTAGACTCTCATTAGATGCTTGTGAGAGAAATTACCACTGAGGCTTCTTCAGGCACAATAGCATTAATGAAGTTAGGAAATGACTCCCACAGATGTTTGACACTCAATCAATCCTACTTAATTTAATTACACTCCTGAATGAAAGACAAAAGAGATGCTCTTGTAGTCCAACCCTTGCTTTTTATTTTCTCATACGCCTTTTCCCCCCTTCTGACTTACTTAATCCTTGCTGAGAAATGTCAATGTAATTAACTTAAGTTATAATTATATAAAAGTGGACTTTGTTATAATACTTTGTACATTTACCACTTCTCCCCCCCCCACCACTCTGCAAGTGCATGAGAGCTCTACTGTGTAAATAAAGTGGTGGGGTGGGAAGAAAGTGGCTCTTATAACCTTGACAGTTCATCCACTTCTTGTAACTCCATAATTAAGGATCCTGATGACACCGGCACTTACAAGTTGGTCTTCAGATTTTGTTCAATAAGATATTTTCAAGGGCTTATTCTTGGAGTTAAATAGATTCTGAGAAAATTTCCTTTTAGCAGTCTTCACACTGCTAGAATGAACTTACAAACTGCCAAAGTCAACATAACTGAAACTGTACTGGACGTGGTTTGTTACAAATTGTATTCACATCTGTGACCTCATTTAGTCCTCACAATGACTTGGTAGGATGGGCATACTGTCACTTTAGAGATGAAGGACTTAAGACAAAGAGGGGTTAAGTGATGACCTAATCTAAGACATTACAGGCAGTGAACAGTTATCCTAAGACTTTGACTTTCAATTATTCATTTTTTGATTCAACTAATAATCAACATTGTCACTAAATGTGTGTCAGGCTCTGTTTCTGGCACTGAAGATGTTACCAGGTAAGTAGATGCCACAGAACCATGTGATGCTACTTGGATATATCTGTGCAATGGACACAGTGGGAGCCGTTGAAGGGAACTCACTGGGACATGATGGGGGTGGGGGCGGGGGTGGAAGGAGAGCTGGAGGGTTCTCACAATCCTGGAATACATACATATTGGAGTAAATGGGAACCGCTGAAGGATTTTTTTTCTCTCTAATGAGTATGTGATCAATTTTAATTTTAGAAAGTGTCAATCTCATTTGAATACAGATCACATCAAAAATGCCTCACGAGGTGGCTATTGCTGCCTTACACAAGGTAGTAAACACAGGAAGAGAAGTAGGTGTGGGAGGAATTATAATTTTCACTTTGAATGTATTTTTCTAGCCCGTGGAACATGCCGATGGATACATCGGTGTGTAGCTTAGCGGGACTATCTGAGCTGGAAGTACTGGTTTGGGAGCTATCACTGTAGAAATGAGCTGTCTCATTGAGAATGTGTGGAGTGGGAAGCAAAGAGGCCTAAGTAAGAATGGAGCCCTGGGAGCTCAGCGAATGACCCTGATCCCCTGAAAGGAGAGGTGTCATGCAGTCACCTCTCCATGCTCTGACACTACACCTTTGGGGAAGTAGCAGGGTAAGGTGGAAAGGGACCTGGATTGGCTTCAAAAAACTGAGATCTTGTTTTTGGTCAACTAGTAACTTCCTTGTAGAATCTAGAGGAAGGGATCCCATTCCTGTCTGTGGAGACAAGAGGCTATAATAGGTTCCTTTCTGAATCTTCCCACCTCCACTCTTCTGTGTGACAAAGTCCCAGTGGTTGAAGCATTATGATGAAGGGTGAAGACGGAAATAGAGATGAGCACAGTGAATCCTCTGCACTTAGATCAGAACCAGCTCTTCTCTGGACGATGAAGGTTTGTATGGACCAATTTACTCACCTGTAACCCTTCAGGCATTTTCTAAGGATAATGTGTTTGAGAACTGCTCATTACCCTCCCCCTCCATATCATTTAATACTTCTCTCTGGATTCATCTTCTTCTTCAACTGGTCAGTGAAGTGGCAAAGACAACCAACGATCGGCACTTATGAAATGATCAAGTATATATAAATATTGTACGTGCACATCTATCTGTCTGTCTGTCTTTACGTTTACATCTGTATCTAGGCCTAGATTTAGATTTAGATGGGGAGAGAGCCATCACTTCTTGAGCACTTAACTATATATGCCCATATACCTGCAATACGCCTATAATGTCTCATTTATTCCTCAGATAACCACATAGTTAGGAATTATTTAATCCAAGTTTAAAACCTAGTTTGAAAAAGTGGGTTTCCAAATATGGCAACATGGAATAAGCAAGATAAAGATCAAGTCTGACTCCAGAATCTGTGCTCTTAACCATTATATTTTATTGTGTTTGATATTGGTCATATTAATAGTAACTTATGCTTTAGGATAATAAATTGAAGGAAACCCTATTACTGAGTATCTGACTTTTATGGAAAATGGCGGTAATAGAAGCAACATCCATATAGCTTATCTAAGGTTTTTTGACTTTTTATTAAAAGGTTTATGTAGTCTTTTATACGATGCCATATTTCATCTTTTTTATCTTTTACTTTGTTAAGGAGGCTGTGATTTTGACCTGAAACTTTCCTCAGGGTTTGTCATATATTTATCATATTTTCTTGTAGTTCCTTTAAAATAATATAGTGTGGCTGATCTTAACCATTTCCCTCCTTAATTTAAAGTTACTACCTGTTTCTTGTCTTATATTTTGTCTTCACGTGTGTGAAGGGACAAAAGACTCAATGGGAGATTATTTTTGTTTCAAAGATTCCATTACAGAGCTGTATCTTGCTTTGAAAATTTTTCCTCTAAAAAACTTTACATAGAGACTTGGATTGCTAGATAAGATTTGGGAGACCTAGTTCACTTTGAATTCACTTGCCCACAGGCACATAGAACTTAGGATTCCTTCCACACCATGTGGAAGTCAAGGCAGGCTCAGAACATGAACTTCTAGTCAGTTGTCCCTCAGCCTGACCAGAACTGTTAGCGATTTCTGTTCTGCCCAATGACAGTCTTACTTCAGAGTTTTAGAGAACAGTACAGGCCCCCTGTTTTCAGCCTGCGTATCAAATTCTCTGATTCTTTCCTCGCTCCTCCCAACCTGGGTTTTACTTTGGCATAGGTAAATGATTTCTCTTTTCATTTTCATCTCTCCTCTTTCACTTATGTTCATTTCCTTTTCTGTCCTGGAGAGAAGTCACCTTTTTGCTTCCAGGATGCTATTCTCCCTTTCCACATCCCTCTTTTCTATGGACAGAGAACTGCAGAAGTGTAAAAGATACATGGGGTTGATATTTTAAATGCAATTTCTATTATAAAGTTCAGCTGATTCATTTCATGTGACAAAGCCTATGCTGAAAGCTTTAGAGGCATTATCTAATTTGAGAATTAAAACTGGAGAAGTAATTAAAGGATACAGGCTTTGGAGCCAGACTACTTGGCCATACCACATGGACTTTGGGCAAATCGTTTAATTCACTGTACCTCAGTTTTCTCATCTGAAAAATGGAGCTATTAATATTTATCACATAGGGGTTTTGTAGAAATAAAATGAGATAATGTACCAAAAACTGCCTGGCACAGTGCAAAAACTCTATAAAAGTTAGCTATTGTTGTAGTTTAATTCTCAATATTCTATGGGTTATTTATCATTTTTTTCCCAATTATTTAACAGATAAGAAAGCTGAGGCTTAAAAAGTGCTCCTTATTCAAAGCTGTGTATCTACTAAGTAGTAGAACATAGACTGCATGCTGAATTACCAAGTTATAATGTCAAGTTATAATGGAAGTCATTATTCACTGCTTTTCAAAACCTCACAACTTACCCAAGATTGATTTGGTTTGGGCAATTTCTTACCGAAAAGAGCTATCAAATTTCCCAGAGGATGGAAGTGTGAGTTATGTTTGTTCATTATATTACCTAACTGCCTCATGGAATTTTATCATAGTCATTTGTTCACCTGTTTGTTTTCTCTACAACAATGTGAGTTCTGGAGGGCCCAAACCACTGTCTTCCTCAACTTGGTATTCCCAGCTTCTAGCAGATGTTTGCTGAATTGAGTTATCTTCAGATTTTGTTTCTCTGAAGTAACTATTTATATCCTTCAGTATTCCCTAACTTCAAATACTATTAGCTCCATGATGTCTGGATACAACCCTCTTGCTAATTCCACCTTCCAGCTTTCTCTGGGGCAGCATAAAGGAGCACATGTGTGTGGACTCACTTGACCTTGCAGGTGGTGCCTCTGAGATCCTCAAACAGACAAAGCAGGATGCAAATCTGGCTCAGGGATTTGCAAGCTCTCTAGTCTTTCACAAGTTTCTTAACTGACTTTAATTTCCTTTTCCATAATGTAAAGATGGTAATATCTTTGTTACCGTGCTTTTAATTAATTAAACAAATATTTATTAAATACCAATAATGTGTCACGCACGGAAATGGCAGGTGGACTTGAGTATCTATCTCTTATAATTTCCTGGGGAACTCCAAATGCCTTTTCTGCCAATCACTACCTTTTCGGAAGATAGCATAAAGCAGTCTTTTCCTCTGAGGAAGGGTGGACAACTTGGGACAGTGAGCTTTTGATTGATGGGGATCAATGAAGCCATTTATGTCACCATAAATTTCTTTAGTAAACTGCTTTCTTTTACTATCACCATGGTTATATTGTGAAAAATGCCAAAAGTTTAGGTGGAATATTTTGAATGATATCCTATGAGACATGGAAAGGCTTTGTAGAGTTTTAAGTCCACATTTTCCTTTGACCCCTTAGCCTGCAAAATGACAAATGGAAAAAATTTAGTGCAAAGTACTGTAGTTCACTAAATTTTTAAATTTATGGTGGTTTGAACTAATGTGATATCAATGGGATGGAGAGGGAATGGTGATCAAAAATATTTAGAATATGTAATCAAATATATTTGGGAATAGCTTGGATATAGGTGGAGGTTAAGGGAAAAGGAGTCATTGACAAATGTTGCTCTTGAACAACAGGAAGGTAGTAGGACCTATTTATTGAAATAGCACCGAAGAAAGAGCAAGTTGACTGGGGAGATCATGAGTTTCATTGAACATGAATAAATGTTCATTTATTGATGAACATTGAAAATGTTGAATTCATTCATTGAATTGATTCATTGAAAATGAATCAATTTTATGTGTCTGGGATACATGGAAGTGTATATGTTAAAGAAGCAAGATTTAAGTGGATTAATTCTATAATGTTCCAGGTTGCCATAGAGCTAGTAGTATTTTATGGGCAGCTTTATGAATAGAACTTAAGAAAAACCAGGAATACACAGGAGGCCTGGAGCTCTGTAGGTTGCCGATTCCAGTCCTTCCATTGCTCTTGCTTGGGCAGATGGGCAGTGGTGCTTCCAGGGGCATGCCTGATTGCTCCCAGGGACCACTAGACAGGCTATGAGCTTAACCAGCTGGTTTTTTCCAACTTCAAAATTCAAGACAACACATAAGAATTTTAACTTGGATAATCCAGAATCCCAATAGCAAAAGAGCCTATTCTAGAAAAAAGTAAGTCATTCAGTTTCAATTATCTTAATATAATGAATATTCATCCACGTTGTGTCACAATCACAATTTGATTATGTGACTGTGTCTTACCAATCTTTCAAAAGGGATTTCTCATCAGTTTCTGTTCTTTCTCATTGCAATGTGTATTGTCAACCTCCTACATTTAATAAAGGAACATTGTACATGAAATACTCTGGTCCTTATGTGTTTGATTAGTATTATGTATTCTGACCATTTTTAATCTTCCCATTTGTAGGTAGTGACTAATTTGAGATGGCAAAATGTGCAATCAAAGTTTAAAAAAATGGTGATAATTATATCTCTTGTGTAGGAGTAAAGCACTATCTATTCTGAAAATTGAGTGAAATTAACAGGAGTATCCGGGGACAAATCTGTCCTATTTATAAATTAAAAGTTGATTGGTAGACCTTCAGCACCTGAACTGAATATTAATAAGTAAGGTCTAAGTGTCTGAGCACTGAGTGATTATTTTATTACCACATTTGCTAGCACAAGCAGGATTACTCTTGAAAGTACATTCATGAGACTTGATAAAAAGATTGATAAAAAGATTGGAAATAATGACAATTAAAAATGGGAATGTTGTACATTGCAGTGACCCTCTTTGTAACCATACCCTTTGTATCTGACTCTGTGGTTTCTTCTCTTTGCTTTGGTCAATGGCATATTAGCAAGTGTGACATAACTGAAGACTTGAAGAGGGTTTGCTGAATCGGGTTTGCTCTCCCTACCTTTACCATGGCACAAACCTGTCTTGGTTCGTCCTGTAGTCCCAGGAGGATGAGACATAGAGCAGAGCCAAGCAGCTCCTGACAAACACAGCCTGGAACAGCCAACATTCTGCTGAGCCTCAGCTCTATAATAAATGATTGCTGTTTTCAGCCACTGAGTTTTTGTGGTTTATGATGCAGCAATTATGTGGCATTAGCCAACTAATACAGGGAATTTCAGACTCAACAGAAAGATTTTAGCTAATGTTAGTAACTAGTAACTAAGGGGAAAAGGGAGAGAGAGAGAAATAGAGAGGGAAGGACAGAGAGACAAAAGGCAGGAGGAGGGGAGAGCTTGACATTCGACCAGTATATAACTCAGTGCCTCAATGCATGAGAATACAATTTTTTTTTTTAGGTGAAAGTAAAAACATGGAGGAAAGTCAAAGGGTTGGCACATGAGGAGTGGAAACATGAATGCACCTAGAATGAAAGATTCAGGAGAATCTGAGATCAAAGAAAACAACCAGTTACCAGGCTTGGGCAGCAAGAATCACTGAAGGAGGATTCTATCTCTCCTAAGGTGAATCTTCTTTCTTTTCTATGTCCTCTCTCTCACTTCAGCTCTGACACAGTTGTAATCCTGGTGCAATTTGGCCATTCATTTCTCCCGCAGGAGATATCTAGCAATGGCTGCAGACATTTTTGATTCTTAATACTTGGGGGATCAGTGCTCCTGGCATATAGTGTGGAGGCCAGGGATGCTGCTAAGTATCATACAGTGCACAAAGACAGCCTCCTGCAACAGATAATTATCAAGTTCAACAGGTATGGCCTGGCTCTGTAAAATCCTAGAAGTCCAACAATTCACCAGGCTTATCAAACCTCATAAGGACTGATAAAATGCTCACCAGGTTTATCAAAAAGAAAAGAGAAGAGACCCAAATAAAGCAAAAGTCAGATAGAATTTGTTTTTAAGGACTTTGCGAGCACCAGCCTCACTACGAGGCACTAGGGAAATGAAGATGAGAAAATTACTATGGGAAAAGGTGTAGGAGAAAGAGAGAAATACAAAGCTTTATAAAGAAACATGCAATTACAAAAGCTATAAAGGAAAATATCTGGGAGCTTATAAAAGGAATTTGACTTAGTCAAGTGGGTTAGAGAAGATTTTAACAATAGTTTTTTAACTGGTACCTGAATGCTCCTCTATTCACTGTCCTCCATTTCTTTAGGTAAAATATTTTCCATTTAGTCCTCAGGTCAATTTATTTAAATAAACAGATACTAAATACCTAGTATGTATTTAAGGACACAATCTATGTTTAGTGTCTATTTTACTAGCAGAAGTCTTCAGTAAATTTATTTACTGAGTCTTAGCTTCAGTTTCCTTATCTGTAAGATAATGGTATATTATAATACTGTAATATACTATAATAATACTACTACCTCATAGTTTGTTGTGAGATTTAAATAAATTTATGCATGTAAAAACAGTGCCTGGTAAATATTCTTTTAATTGCTTGTTGAGCACTAGAGATAGAAAGATGAATACAAATGATCCCTGCTGTGAGCGAATGTACAGACTGGTAGAGAAAAGGAGAGTAAATGTCTAATTGCAAATAATGTGATTAATCTGATAGAAAATACATTCAGCTTGCTATAGAAATGCAGAAGAAATGCATCTTCTACAGGGGCTTTATCTCTAGCCCAGGTCACTCTGCTGAGCTCTTGACATGTATATCAATCTGCTTAGTGGATATCACCCCTGGATCTTCCAAAGGGAACTCAGGCACTGTTATTTATCCTGTTGCCTGAGGGAGAAACTTGCATGTCATTTTAATGCCTCAACCTCATTGTTGCCCAATCCATCATCAAGTCTGGCAGCTTCTACCTCCCTAATACCTCTCACAGCCAGCTGCTTCTCTCCATCCTCACTGTCATAAACTTTGTTCTTAACAACTTCATCTTTCCTTAGATTACTGCACTTGCCTCCCAATTGGTTTTCCTTCCTCCAGCATTGCTCCCTCTACCTTGTTGTCTACACAGCAGCCTGAGGGATATTTCTAGAGCACAGAGCTGATGGTATTATTCCCCTAATGAAAACTGTTAAATGGCTCCCAATTGCTTTAGTGTCAAGTCTAAGCTCCAGATGCAGCACAGGATGCTCTTTACACACGTGGCTTCTCAGTCTCATTTGGTACTGTGGCTGCCCCATTGTCAACCAGCACTTCCTGCACTCTGAACAGTAGGGAAGCCCATGAGCCCAGGAACACGGCTGTGCTCTGCCTTGTCACTTCTGGGCCTCTGCAAATGTGCCCTCAATCTTTCTCTTCCTGCTTTGATAGGGACATAGGGACTTAGTAGTGACTTCCTTACTTAAGACCTGGAATCCCAGGGAAAAGGCAAAATGTGGTGACTTACCGTAGCTTTTCATTTCCACAGAACATGTATGAGATACTATGTTCCTCCTTATGCTTATCCCACCCTATAGTCTTCCTTTTGGTGTAGGTGGGGGCTTCAAATCACCTGAGTCATTACATTTGAGGTTTATAACTGTAAGAAAATTAATATTTTTAAAGATCTTTAAATGTTTATTTGTTTTAGAGAGGGGGGAATGGCAGAAAGAGAGGGGGACAGAGGATCTGAAGGGAACTCTATGCTGACAGCAGAAGAGCCCCATGTGGGACTCGAATTCACAAACCATGAGATCATGACCTGAGGCAAAGTTGGATACTTAACTGATTGAGCCACCCAGGTACCCCTCATAATATATTTTAAAGTAAATATGGAGGAGCTACAAAAATACAGAATTTTAGTTTATTAATTTTTTTAAGTATAAGAAAATATAAAATATGCTTCAGGCCTATATTTTTTATTTTGAAGGTACTGTGTTAATAAATCCTAATAAATCACTCTATTAAGGAATTCAGCAAAACTGGTCACTGCCTTATTCTTGCTGGAGCAAAGTGTGTAAATGCCAGCTATTCCTTATTAACCTACTTGTTGATTGTCTCAAACCAGTATCTAGGATAACTGACATACACTCTATCATAGTTCTCCTTCACATTTTGGTTTTTAACCATCTCTTTGACATGCATATATCACTTCAAGAGATTTTTTGTTTGCTTATCTCTCAGAGACAAGGATGATTATTGCTTATTTTGGTTTTCTAAACTGCTAAGTGAACATTCTCTCAAAGGATACTTGCTTAGGGAACATCTCAGCCTATATTCTTTATATTTGTAAATTTTTATCAACAGTTATGTCAAGGAGCCTGATCTTTATTTTTTGGACTTAAGTCAATGGTCTGATTAGATTTATTAAGTAAGAACCTTTGACAAAACAATATTAAATTACATTACTACTTAAAATTTTGATGCAGTGCTTAATTGAAAAAAAAATTAAAGGGCCTGAAAATAAATGCTAAAACTCCTCTATGGGTCAGAAATCTAGTTAATGAGAATCAAAGTCCTTTCCTTAAAGGACAGTTATCCTTAAGTAGCTTAGCTAAGTAATGATCATGAGAATAATACACTGGCCTATAAAAAAGAAGTTAATTGCATTTTCTCATCTTCAACTGAGCAGATACATGTATAAAATCCACCATTGTATTTTTTTGCAGTGTGCAAGGTTCAAGTATCTTGGTTAAGATTTCTGTGTGACTTTATGTTTCAGTGTGGTCATCAATGATTAGTAGGATATTCGTATTGTCATGCAGTTATTTGGAATCATTTCCACTAGTGTTCGTTGTGCCATAATTATACTTTGGGCATGATAAGAGAATAAAAATGTAACAAAATTTTAGTGTATCGTAGAAGTTGTATTTTAAAAGTAATATAGCCCAGGTGGCTGAGGGAAGATATAATGGTGTGATCTAATGTCTCTGGGAGATGGAGTATCTGGGGCACAAGAGAAGGGAGCTGCCTGATCTGTAGATGGAAGTATGTGTATGGGGAGGAAGGAAAATGGTGTGGGCTTTGATAGGGGGTTTTATTTAGTTTCCTTTTGAAATAAGACATGCATTATTAGTGGGAATATCCATTTTTTTCTCCCTAAAGACCATTCTTTCTCATCTGTATGAGTAATTTATAGTTTTTTGATTATCTGACCTACACTTTTTCTTATGAAACAATATTCTTGGCCTATGTTAATAGTGAATTTGCCCCTCCTTACTCTGTATTGCATTATCTAGCTCATATATATTAGTTGACAACATGTACTATAATGGCCAAATAACTTTCCTTTACTTCAGATTTTTCTCTATCCTTCTCACACCTTAAAGAGCTATAAAAGGAACAGCAAACAAAGCCTAAAACCAGAAGAAGAGGGAAATAATAAATATTAGAGCAGAAAAAAATGCTTTAGAAATAAAACCCAGTAGAACAGATCAACAGAGTCAAGAGCAGGTTCTTTGAAAAAATTAATAAAATTTATAAAATCCTCACCAGGCTTATCAAAAATAAAAAAGAAAGGACCCAAATAAATAAAATCACAAATGAAAGATAAGAGATCACAAAAATACAGAAATACAAAAAAAATCAGAGAATATTATTAAAAATTGTGCCAAAAAACTGGGCAATCTGGAAGAAATGGATAAATCCCTAGAAGCATACAAACTACCAAAACTGAAACAGGAAGAAATAGAAAATTTGAACAGACCCATAACCAGCAAATAGATTGAATCAGTAATCAAAAATCTTCCAACAAACAAAAGTCTAGGACCAGATGACTTTTCACGGGAATTCTAACAGACATTTTAAAAAGAGTTAATACCATTCTTCTCAAACTGTTCCCAAATAAAATAGAAAGAAAAATATCAAACTGCTTCTACAACGCTAGCATTACCTTGATTCCAAAATCAGACAAAGCCTCCACTAAACAGGTGAGTTACAGGCCAATATCCCTGATGAACCTGGATGCAAAAATTCTCAACAAGATACTAGCAAATTGAATTCAACAGTACATTAAAAGAATTATTCACAATGATCAACTGGGATTTATTTCTGGGCTATATGGGTAGTTCAATATTCTCAAATAAGTCAATCAATCAAACATTAATAAAAGAAAGAATAAGAACCACATGATCCTCTTGATAGATGCAGAAAAAGCAATTGACAAAATATAGGATCCATTCTTGATAAAAACCCTCAATTAAGTAGGGACAGAAGGAACATACCTCTGTATAATTAAGGCTGTATATGAAAGACCCACAGCTAAGATTATCCTCAATGGGGGAAAAACTGAGAGCTTTTGTCTTATGGTCAGGAACAAGAAAGAGATGTCCACTCTCACCATTGTTACTTAAAATAGTCCTGGAAGCCTTAGCCTCAGAAATTAGACAACAAAAAAGAAACATAAGGTATCCAAATTAGGAAGGAAGTAGTCAAATTTTCACTATTGCAGAATAAATGAGTCTTTATGTAGAAAACCCAAAAGAGTCCACCCAAAATTCCTAAAACTAATACATGAATTCAGCAAAGTCACAGGATATAAAATCAATGTACTGGAATCTATTGATTTCTATACATTGATAATGAAGCAGCAGAAAAAGATATCAAGGAATTGATCCCATTTACAATTGTCTCCAAAAGAAAAAGATACCTAGGAATAAACGTAACCAAAGAGATGAGAGATCTGTACTCTGGAAACTACAGAATACTTATAAAAGAATTGAAGAGGACACAAAGAAATGGGGGACGGAGACCATGCTCATGGATTAGAAGAACAAACATAATTTCCCATTGAGGATGATATTAGCTGTGGGCTTTTCATAAACTGCTTTTATGATGTTTAGGTAAGTTCCTTCTGTTCCGACTTTCTCAAGGGTTTTTATTAAGAAAGGGTGCTGTATTTTGTCAAATGCTTTTTCTGCATCTATAGACAGGATCATATGGTTTTTATCTTCCAGATGGCCTACAGGCACATGAAATGATGCTCAACATCGCTCATCATCAGGGAGACACAAATAAAAATCACACTGAAATACCACCTCACACCAGTCAGAGTGGCTAAAATGAACAAATCAAGAGACTTAGATGCTGGCCGAGGGTGTGAAGAGACGAGCACCCTCCTACACTGTTGGTGGGAATGTAAACTGGTGCAGCCACTCTGGAAAACAGTGTGTAGGCTCCTCAAAAAACTATCAGTACAACTCCCCTATGATCCAACAATAGCTCTGCTAGGGATTTACCCAAGGGATACAGAAGTCCTGATGCTTAGGGGCACATGTACCCCAATGTTCATAGCAGCAATGTCAACAATAGCCAAAACATGGAAAGAGCCTAAATGTCCATCACCTGATGAGTGGATCAAGAAGATGTGGTATATATATATATATACAATGGAGTATTACATGGCAATGAGAAAGAATGAAATCTGGCCATTTGTAGCAAAGTGGATGGACCTCGAGGGTGTCATGCTAAGCGAAATAAGTTATGTGGAGAAGGACAGATACCATATGTTTGCACTCATAGGTATAGCAGGAGAACAGGAGAAACCTAATGGAGGATCAGGGGGAGGGGAAGAGGGAAAGAGAGTTGGGGAGAGAGGGGGACGCAAAAC
>PJEM01013925.1:9397-38067 GCA_004023845.1 Helogale parvula
GGGGCTCAGCAAAACAGTCGGTGCCAGCTGGCCGCGCGGCCTCAGAGTGCCGCTCTGAAGCTGGACTTAGCAGCCAATTCTGTTACCTTTCAACTTTAAGGCATTTTCTACATAGTTTTATCTAAGCAAAAAAGCAATAAAAATTGAGGTAATTCTGTAGTTGTTCACACTGGTAGGTGGCCGCATCCACATCAGTCTCTCTCAACCTCTCACCTCTATGGATGGGGTCATGTGTGCACGATGAGAAAAGGCCATTGGAGCTAATGGACAGAGAATGGAAGGGGCGGTGTGTCCCAATGTCCCACTGGAGGGACACGTCCCCTGCCGCCTCCGTTTAACCCGAGCCCCCGAGGGGACGGGGCTCAGGGTAGCCAAGGGCTGTGTAAGTTGGACGCAAAGGCCACAGGAAGCAGGCCACAGTCACACAAGTCAGGGGACACACTCAGCACGGGGTCAGCAGCAGCAGCAACAGCAGAGGCGGCCGGGAAGCCCCCGACGCACCCCCGGGATCCCGGGCGGGGCGCCCAGCGCGCGGGCGGCCCGGAGCTGCACGCCCCCGGGCTCCGCGGGCCCCGCCTCGCTGGTGGGCGGAGTCTGGAAGGGGACCCGCGGCTCGCGCCCGGAGTTCCGCCCTGCAGCGCCATCTTGCAGGGCCGCCGCCCCGAGGGGCAGTCACCAAGTGGTCACATTTGCACTCCGGCCTCTGGCCCCTCCAGCACCAAGACAGATCTTTGCCCCTTTACACGCCATCACCAACCAGGTCCCGGCCCCCCGACAAGAGGCCAGCGGCCCCGGGGCCAGGCCTCTGCGGAGGTGGGCCCTTTCGGCCCGGCAGCCGGGTGGCAAAGGAGACGGCCGAGCACAGAGGCCCGGGAGAAATCAGATTCAACCGAGAGAGCGCTCAGGAAGAGTCAAGGAAGTTTTCCATAGAAAGAGAGGAGGGGGGCCCACGGCAAGCTCCACAGGGCGCCCGGCATGCACTGGAGGGCAGAGGCAGAGTTATAAACGGGCCGGTTACTTGACGAGGTCTTCTGCACTGGCGAGTCGGGGTCCGGTCGGGACAGCCACTGAACCACGTAGCTCTTCTTGGAAGGATCCGAGATGTTTCCTGGAGGGGACAGGAGGGGCTGTGGCTGCCGAGGTCCCAAGCTGGACCCAGCGCCGTCACCCAGGCAGGAGAGGCTCCACAGCCCCGCCCTAGTGTGGCATTAGTCCAGGCCCACCTCCTAATCTCCTGCTTATTTCTGCATTGCTCCCACCAGCCCTACCGGGCCTGCTGCCCAGGAACGTGGATCTATCCCCCTGCCCAGCTGGGCGGGCACAGCTGACCTCCCTGAATGCCCTCCTTCATAGACGGGATTCACGGAGGGGTCTACAGCTTGAGGTGTTTCTGCGGCCCAGAGAGGTGACGTTCATCGCCCTTGGCATGGGGTGTGCTCGCAGGCATGTTCTGGGTGTTCAGAAGGCACTAGGCACCCCCAGTTTGCAGTTGCACCCCCTATACCCCCAGGCAGCCCTGTTCGCATGGGCATGGCCGCCCCATTTGGCTGAGCCCCACTGTGTGGCCACCATGAATCTGCCTCCCAGGCCAACGGGGAGCACCAGGAAGGGAGTCCCTTCCATTTCCGACTGAGGAAAGTTCCTGCCCTCAGAGGGCTCTGCTTCTCCGCTCAGTTCACAGATGCTGAGTCTGGCCAGCTGTGGGGAGAGGTGTGTTTTCCTGGACCAGCCCCCTTCACTTTGGACCCGCTGTACACTGGGGGCAGGGACGGGGGTGGGGGTGCCTTACGTGGACAGGGGCCCAGCCGGCAGATCCTGGCTGTCTCAGGCCGTTCCTCCTGGCAGTCCCCAAAGCTGTCATCCGCGGTTCGGCAGAGCACTGGCCGCTCCTGGGTACCGTTGCCACAGGTCACTGAGCACTGCAGGTGGAGAGGCACCAGTCAGGGCCCCCCTCCCGTGATTGGCTGGGCCCGAAAGAGCTCCCCATGCATGTAACCCTGTAACACGCGTAAGGTGGTGAAGGGGCAGAGGGTAGAGGATGTGTTGGAGGCCTGTCCTGCCTTTTCGGGCCTCCAACAGCTGCCACCATGTCCCCAGGCTCCACCTCCCTGCTTGGGGACTGGCTGGCAGGAGCCATTGCACCCAGACTCCTGGCTCAGCACACAGCTCGGCCCAGCCCGGCCCAGGAAGAATTCTCAGGTCCTCACCGTGTGTGCAGGGAAGGGCTGCCTTGGCAGACCCGGATTGCTCAAACCCTACAGAGTCTCAAGGAAGGCCTGCTTGCAGGCCTGGCCTTGGGGAGGTCTGGGGAACCCAGTTCATGGAGTGTTCTCTCTGGTAAGAAGGTGTCTGCGAGCTTGAGGCCCGACTCACACTGCCCCGGTCTGGCCGGTGAGTTTGTACCAACAGTGTGACGTACGAAGTTCCCACCTGACCGACCAGTGTCAGCCACGCAGGAAAGACCCCGGACACCCGGGCTCGCGTGGGCTTCCCTGGCTGGCAGCATTCCACATCATGCACCGTTGCTGAGAGAATCAAGTGCATCCCTGGGAGCCCAGGGAGGGGATGCCTCGGGGATTTGTGCCTCGCTTCCTCTGGGCTTGGCCACGCACTTTTTCCCTTTGCTGACTGTACTCCGTGATTTCACTGAAATGCACTGTACCTGTGAGTGCCATGACTTCTGAGTCCAGGGAGTCTTTGTAGTGGATCAGTCAGCCTGAGGCTGGTCTTGGGGATCCTGACCCTCCCCCCGCCCAGGCCTGCTCAAGTCAGCTCAGTCCTGCCCCTAGGCTGCTCCTGCAGCCCCTGAGACCATCTCACGGTTCTTCCCAGCCCAAGTTCAAGGCCTCCTTTCCTCACAAGAGAGCAAGCTCAGCCGGCCTTCTGTGCCCTCCGTTGCCTAGGACTCCAGGCTCCTGTGGCACCTGGCAGCCTGTACCCTGCACAGGGTCTCCCAACAGAGCACCGACCATGCGGGCCCTCTGGTGTCCCGACGCCTATAGGATGTGCCCCGGGGCAGGGGCTGCCTCCAGACCCAGGTGGAACGCCCTGGCCACCTCAGTCCCACCGAAGCTTGGTTTGAGGACACAGGCCCCACTCACCTGGGACCAGGGGCCGGCCCGCCAGCGGCCAGGGCAGAGCTCACGGTTGCAGGCCCGGCGGCCCTCGGGCCGGGCGTCGTTGCAGTGTTTGGTGTGCACGGAGCGCGTGGCATTGTTGTGCAGCAGCTGTATGCAGCGCACCGTGCGAGCCTGCGTGCCCGTCCGCCCGCAGCTCTGGCTGCAAGGCTCCCATTCCCCTGTGACCCACCTGTGGGGGTAGAGCGACAGGTGAGCCCTCCCTGCCCCCCACAGAGCTGCCTAGAGCAACTGCGGGGAGGCCTGCTTCCCACCCCCACCGGGCATCTTCCCCTGTTCCCACAGAGATGGCCTAGAGCCTGGCCGTGCCTCTGTCCGAGGTCCTGCAGGTGACATTCACCCACTGCTGCTCTGGGTCGGGAGCACGAAGAGCCCCAGATCTGTCCCTTCTCAGCTTCCGCCGACATCACAAACCCTCCAGGGCGTCAGCGTGGACTTGGTCAGCACCCACCCCCGCACAGCCCCCACGTGCCCATTTACTAGCCCTCTTCTCCCCTGGGGGCCCTGCGAAAGGAACCTGGGCCAGAGGGTCAAGGCCATGGCTGCTGCAGTGAGCTGCCTGGAGACATATACCACCGGACCAGAAGCAGGGCCAGTACCCCTGAGCCTCAGTTTCCCCAGGTGCACATTACCACTCGTCACAGTGTCTAAGATGCACGGTACTGTTTCATCACAGCGGGCCCGAGGCAAGGGCGCGCCGTACACCCTACGGCATCTTAGACCCTGTGAAATGGGGGGTGGGAGGGAGAATCCACCAGATGTCGCGGGGGATGTGAGGCCCGGAGCTGCTCAGGGCCTGGGACCCCGCACCCCCCGCCACAGGAGCCCTGGGGGTCTGCCTTCTCCTGCCTAATGGGACCCTGGGCTGGGAGAGACGGGCGACCCCGGGAGCTCACACTGGCTGGGAGCACTCCTGTGGGTTGCAAGCCCGGCGGATGGCTTTGGGCTTCGTGAGGGCGTCACAGAAGCTTCGGTGCACCATCTTGTGGTCCAGCCTCCGGCGGCAGCCATACTTGGTGAACTGGGAGCCTGAAGAGAGAGAGCTTGAGGGGGTCATGGGGCCAGTGTGGCCTCCAGGGGCCGTGGAGAAGCGGCTCCAAGGGCAGCTTCAGCCCCCTTCTCCCCAGCCTTCCGATGGGGTGGGAGGTGGGGCAGCGTGCCAGAGCCAGGCCTTGGAGACATGCGGCCTCGTGCCCACCCAGCACCCTAGGCCGAGCAAGGGAGGAGGCCAGGGGGAGCGGCCACCTTGTCCCCTGGCCCCTGAGCTGCCTTCCTGGGGCAGGACAAGAGGCTCTACTTCCTCTCCACCAGTGAGCCATTTAGTCTGTCTTGAATTAACACGCATCAAGGACTTGGCATGGGCTCAGAGGTGGCTAAATGCAGAAACATGGCTAGGGCAGCCGTTCTCACATGGGGGGGATTTTGACATCTGCCAATATCTGGGACACCTCGTTGTCACCACTCAGGGTAAGGGGTGTGACTTGCATCTAGTAGGTAGAGGCCACAGATGGTGCTCAACATCCGACAACGCAGGGGCGGCCCCCACGACAACTGCACAGCCCAGTATGTCAGCAAGTGCAGATCTTAAGACCCAGCCTGCGGGCAAGACGAGAGAGAATGTGGCCGGACAGCCTGCTCTAATCTGGGGGTCTGGAGGTGTCCCAGAAAGCCGAGAACGGAGGGAGCCTGATTTAGTGGGAGGGCAGCAGAGTGGCTCCTGGGGAGGAGGTGGCCTGTGCAAAGGCCCTGAGGCAAGAGCACGGCATGTCCAGGAAAAGCACCTAAGGCCAGTGTGGCCAGGGCCTGGTGAGCAAGGGGTGGGGGCACCAATGCAGTGGGAGAGGTCAGCAAGCTGCCCGGACCACAGAGGCCGTGAGGAGAATCTTGTTTACACCCCAAGAGTAGAAGAAGCTGCTAAAACTGAGTGACACCAGGAAGGGACCTTTAATGGGTCACTCTGGGGGTGACAGTGGACACACAAGGGCCAGCTGGGGAGCAAGAATGAGCCAGGACTGGGAAGATGGGTCCAAGAGACACATAGGAGAGAGAGAGTCAGGAGGTCATGTCGCTGAAGTCCAGGGAGGCAGGAAGGTCAACAGAATATTGGGGTGCCACCCACCCAGGAGGGAGCACTGCAGAAGGAGCCATCCACCTGCCTGGACCCTAGGATGGGTTTCCCCTGCTTTGGCCAATTCCTTTCTGTCCTGGAGGTGTGGGACCCTGTGTGGCACCTGAGGGAGGTCTGTCCTGGCCACCTGCACCTGCCTCTTATCTCGTCCAGCTCCCAGGGAGCGATGACCCCATAGGGCGGACCAGAACTTCCTGCCTGGCTGTATGGCCCACCCAACTGAGGTCCAGGGCAGGTGGGACCCCTCTGCACGAAGCCCTGCCCCAGGAGGGTTGGGAGGACTCACTGAATGAACATGGGGAGGGACCTCGCAGAGGGGGCCCCTCTCCCGTCCCCAGCACAGCCAGAGTCCCTCCTAACCTGCCTCGGGAGGTCGTGGGGACCCCCCCAAGCCGCGCGCACACCAACTCCCGCCAGGCCAGCCCCTCTGTCCCACCCCAATGCAGCACGCTGGCAACGTCCAAGCTCCCACGTGCCCTTCTGGCTGCCTCTGGCCCGCTGCCCAGAGCGCCCCCTTCCTGCCCACCCTCTACCCCTCCCAGGCAGGTGGCTGCCTTGCTCCCGGGCCCCCAGGGCCAGTCTTCTCGTTCCTGGCACATCCCTCAGGCCAGGCAGTCAGCAGGGCCCCGTGGGCGCGGGAAGCCCTTTGCCAAGAAGACCCCCTCCCGCTCAGCCCCTCCCGCTCTCACCTCCACCGCAGGGCTTGGAGCACGGGGTCCACTTCTTGAGGGCCCACTCGTAGCCCACCGCGTCGTCCTCCAGCTCGTTGTTGCCGTCCACGTCGAGCGAGTCCTCGTGGATCATGTACTTGTACGTCAGCGAGATCCGGGCGTCGCCCTGGGGGATGACCTGCGCCCGGAGACGCCGTGAAGGCGTCCGCCCGGCTGCCAGCCCTTCCTCGCCGCCAGTGCAGAAGCACACACCGGCTCTCATCGTGTGCGGGAGATACGTTCTAGAAAGTGCCCCAGGGTGCTGAAATCTCGGGGGAGCCCCCGGTCAGGATGCTCTCGCCGACCATCAATACTGAACCTTACGTTTTGTGGGTTTCTGTTTAAAGCCACCTTCCCTGATCCTGCTGACTCATTAAGGCCGACCCCATGGCCAGCGCGCTGTGAGTCAGGCCGTCTAGCCCACGTGTCATCTGCAGGGCGCACAGCCTCTCGTGCTCAGGAACGGCCCATGGCACGCGGCACCACGCTTGCGGCCAGTAAAAAAAATTTTTTTAAATGCTTTATTTAGTTTTGAGAGTGTGAGCAGGAGAGGGACAGGGAGGGAGGGGAACAGAAGATTGGAAGGGGGCTTTTTGCTGACTTGAACCCACAAACTGCGAGATCATGACCTGATGCTGAGTTGAGCTATTGGATGCTCAACTGACTGAGCCACCCATGTGCTCCACGCTTGGGGCCATTTTTAAACAGTGGAACCATCCCCCCAAATAAAACCATGTGAGAACCGCGGCAGCACGCAAGGTGGGGACAGGCCCCTGGGCTCCAAGGGGTGCCACCTAGGGCCAGCGCAGCTGGGAATGTGCAGGCTGGACGACTCAAACCCCTCACTGCTCTGCACATGACCGTGACTATCCGTGAAACCCGCCAGCACGACACGGGGAGGGCAAACGCACTTGGGCGGGCAGGGGAACGCGCGGGGACAGACACAGCACATACTGAGGCCCCGCTGCATGTGTGCGGGCACACGCAGGTCACCACGGGCACTTCTGGAGCTGGGAAGTCCCTGCAGATGAGCTCGGCAGAGTGACCCACGTATATAAAACATGCCGGCCCCAGGGGTGCACGCTCGCTCTGGGACCAGGTGCTGGCCTCAGAGGAGGGGCTCAAGGGCCCCGAGCCTTATCTCTAGTGTTATACATTTCTCACAAATAAAATGCATCATTTGTGCAACTAAAACGAACTCTCAAAGGGCGATCAGAAAATCAAACCCCATGGGGCACCTGGCTGGCTCAGCTGGTAGACTGTGTGACTCTTGACCTCAGGGGTTATAAGTTTGAGCCCCGTGTAGAGAGAGTACCTAAAAATAAAATCTTAAGGGGAGCCCAGGGTGGCTCAGGTCATGATCTCACAGTTCACGAATTAGAGCTCTGCATTGGCGTAGAGCCTGCTTCGGATGCTCTGTCTCCCTTTCTCTCTCTGCCCCTCCCCCCTTGCTGTCTCTCAAAAATAAATAAAAACAGTAAAAATAAATAAAAAATAAAATTAAAAAACAAAAAAGAACATCAAGGCCTCTCGGGACTCTCATCACCGGGAGCCGTCTTGGCCTCAGAAGACTTGGGGTCTCTAGTCTTGCTTAGGGATAAAGTCGAGTGTGACCTGGGTCTGGTGGTCTAATGGCCCGAATCCTGTGGGTCACTCCTGAGGCCAGGTTTGGATTGGACGGCGGACATGCACAGGCATGATGAGAGGTGGCCATGAATATCACTTGGAGGGGAACATTGAGACCCTCAGAGGGGAGAGTAGGAGGTCACCCAGCCGAGCCCAGGGTCTCATGTCTCAGGCTCCATGTTAGACGCGGAGAGAGACCTTCGGTCCCCAGGCACCCCCTCCGTCTCTCCCCACCGGCCCCCGTGGGCGGCCCAGACCTCCACTCACCAGGACGGTGATGGCGCCAGGGAGCGGGCCCATGGTTTGCAGCGTCTCCCGGCCGTCCTCGTCCCGGTGCTCCCACTCCACACCCATAGCGATGAAGGATTTGGAACTGGGGTCCACGTCATTCTCTTCATTTAAAATGAACGTGCCTGTCTCCAGGTTCTTGACGGCTGGGAAGGGCAGAAGACAGCCCCCGCCACGATCACTCAGGGGCAGGAGCCGGGCGCGTGGGGGAGAGGCTGGCTGGGTGCACGGGTTTGACTGGTCAGGGGAGCCGTGGGGGGCGAGCTCCCGTCCCCAGGGGCCGGTCCATGCCAGTGACGGCCCAAACCACCAGGGGAGCCCTCCTCGCCCTCTGCTGCTCAGATTTACCCCCAGCTGGGCCCTTTTGCCCAGCCCAGGGCCCTTTCCTGGATCTGCCCCCACAGGCCCCAGGGTGCAGGGGCCTCATGCCACCGCTGTCAGGGCCACCTCCCTGTAGTCTGCGTGGAGCACTCGGACAGCCACTGCCCCCCGCACACGCCCCAGCCTCCTGAACGCAGGGCTGGGGTGAGGGCCTCCTGTCACGGGGTGAGCGTATGTCCAACTGAAAAGCAGGGTCTTCTCAGCCCGACCCCGCGCCCCATCAGCTCCCCACACATCCTCTGAGGCCTGGCTTGGCCAGAGGGTCGCAGGGGCCACCAGCAATCCCCCTGGATGACCAGGTGTCCAGGAGCCAAGGCAGGTCAGGAAGCCCTACGCTTCCCACTGTGTGGGAGGCAGCTACTGGGCAGTGCGGGGAGCTGCTGGATGACTTCAGGAGGGCCACAGACAAGGCATGAACATCTGGGGATCACAGAATGAGGAAGCTGGCCTCCGCACGAGTCTCCTTTCATTCTCCGTCCACACCATGAAGAAAGCCTCAGCAGGTGCCTGGAGGTCTTCCCGTGCAGGGAGATGAGGCTCGGACCTGGAGCCTTCAGCAGGAAATCCCTTTATTCATACTTATTTATTTATTTATTTATTATAATGTTTGCTTTTTTTTTGATATAGAAATAGACAGTCACACATAGTGTGTGCAAGGGAGGGGCACAGAGAGGGAGACAAAGATTCCGAAGTAGGCTCCAGGCTCTGAGCTGTCAGCACAGAGCCTGATGCAGGGCTCAAACCCACGAACCATGAGATTATGACCTGAGCTGAAGTCAGACGCTTAACCGACTGAGCCACCCACGCACCCCGAAGCCCTTTAGTTAGAAGTGCTTTTCTTTTGGTTTTCTTCTGGGAATCAACTTTTAGATTCACCTTCCATTTAAGGCAAGTGGGACCGGGTTTGTATTTTGGGTAGCAATACAAAGTTTCCTCTTAAAACAGGGAAGGAAGAAAAACATGCTCTCTTGTAATAAGAGACGGGTGTGTTTGCCATGTGCTGCTGGGGGTGGGGGGAGGCGGACAGCGGCAGTTTGAGAGCCTCTGACCCAGTCCAGTCTCCAGAGCACGAGGAGAAAGGTGCGGTCCCAATGGGGAGAAGGGACTTGTCCAGGATCTCCCCAGGGACGCCCGGCATCACTTCGGACTTCAGCCCACCCAGGAGGTAGGGCCTGCGTGTCTTCAAGCGTGGGTGAGGACAGGCGAGGCTCTTCGAGGCAGTTTGGAGGGCACGGAGGGCGCAGGCAGCCAGGGGCCGCCACGTGGGAAGGGGCACCCAGAGTTGTTAGAACATCCACATTTCCAAGAGATGCCAGAAATCCCTATCCCAGGTAGAATCTCTTGAATTTCAAATTAAACTAATTGAGGGGTCACCTGGGTGGCTCAGTCAGTTGCGTGTCCTACTTCAGCTCAGGTCATGATCTCGTGGTTCATGAGTTTGAGCCCTGTGTCGGGCTCTGTGCTGACAGCTCAGAGCCTGGAGCCTGCTTCAGATTCTGTGTCTCCCTCTCTTTCTGCCCCTCCCCTACTTGCACTCTGTCTCTCTTTCTCTCTCAAAAATAAACACTAAAAATAATTCAAACTAATTGAAAATATGCATATGCAGTTTGTGAGCCCCTCCTCAGGCTGGCCCTGGTGCCTTCTCGTTCGTGTGAGGACCCTGTGTGACATCCGGAATGTCGAGGAAGGAGGGCCTTCCCCCTTGAGATGGAGGAGGGGGTAGGCAGTCACCATTTTGTGGGCTGGGGGTATGGTGTGTTTTAGACACATGTCCCCCCACCGCTGCCAGAGGAACCCTCTGATCACCACCTGGGCTCTCCAGCAGGAGGTGACCCTGGGAAAGACCCCCCAGGTGGGCTGAGCCTGACCTCTGACCCCTGGGCCTGCTAGCCATCCCCAGGTTCCGGGACTCACCCAGGTGGTGGCTGGAGGTGTCTGCCTCTTGGATGAGCAGGTGCCTGGCCCCCGCCGGGATCTCAAACATCTTGATGTAACCTTTGTTGGCATTTGGGGAGACAAAGCCAAATGAGATGGAAGAGGCCACTGGAATGCAGATGGCATGAGGAGGGGCCAGAGGGCCCTACGTTCTGTGGGCTGTGACCACCTGCCCAGACAAGGCCCGACGGGGAGCCACTCACGGCGTCCCAACTGGCCAAGGCCCTTCCCCTCCTCTTCAAACCCCAGGAGCTCCCTCGGCCCCCTCTGCTGAGAACTTGGCAGGAATCCTGATGATTTCTGGAGGCACAGCTGGGCTGCAAGCTAAGATGCATGTGTGGGAGGGAGGCCCTCAGCAAACTGCTTGGCCCCCAGGTTCTCGTGGGGCCATGGAGAGCGTCATCCCTACGTCCCGGCGCCTGCTGTGAGTGAAGGCCATGGCCTTCTTTTAAGAGGCAAACCACAGTGGCTTCTGTTCGTTTCAGACAGAGTGCATTTCACCTGCTGCAGGCCCGCCCAGAGGTCTGTCTTCCCAGGGCTCAGGTGGGCTGGGACCCCCATTCCTCAGCCCCATCTTGTGGCTTCGCAGTCTGTCCAGGGAAGTCCTGTGAAAGCTAGCTGGTGGCTGGAGCGGGGGGGCAGGGGGCAATGGACTCAAGCCCCTTGCTCTCAGATGATGTGCCTTGTGCACCTGCATGTCAGTGTTGTCTGCCCTGACCTGTGAGACCCGGTCCCCATTCCCCCGATTCCCCATCCACCCTGGGGCCTGGCTCAAGCTGCACCTGACTTAGGATTCTCCCTCCAACTCAGGCCACCCCAGTGCCCTGCAGGTGCCGCAGACACTCAGGACCAGGGACCGGGCGGGGGAGGGGCTTACTCACCGAGCTTCTTGGGGGAGCGTGTGAACGTGCCCTTGACCACTTTGCAGTGGGTGTTGTCCCCTCCGCACACGCCACACTTGTCCTCCTGCTTGCTGGAGCCGATCACTCCGTCACAGCCCACCTTCTGCGGAGGGAGGGGGGACAGTGCGACTTGAGAGCCCTCCCCATGTGGACCCAGGGGCCTGATCTGCCACCTCTGGAGCTCAGGCCTGCACCTCCCTTAGCAGAAGAAGGAGGCCCCGTGTGCCCAGCCCCTGGCTGCACCTCATTTGCTCATCTGCACAGTGTACCTCAGAAGGCTCTGCAGGACCTAAACAGGGCCACCCCCCAAGACTGGCCCGGCCCGCTGGCCCCCACGTGAACCTTTCTGTCCCAACGGCTGTCAGTCGGACCTGGCCTCTGCCCTTCTCACAGGGTGGCCATGCAGTGTGCCCTGTCCGGGGCTCCCACCCAAAGCTCAGGCGCACGGGCCCCGGCCTTTGAACTGTTCCGAGAACACAATGTCCCCTGTAGTCTGTCTCAGGGGTGCCTGGACAGGAGATGACAAGAATCGGTGACAATGTTGCCTCTGTTCTTTCAATAGATTGTCTCAACATTGCCCACTCTGGTGTCAGAAAGTATTCCACACGGAGCAGGGATGTCCCCTTGCCTGGGACCACCTGGCCAAGGTAGTGACAAACTCTGGTTCTCTTACTCGTCACAGCTCTGGCGGCGCATGATTGCCAAGGCCAGTTCTCCTAGCTCACTAAGGAGATGGGCTGTCCTCTGAGCTGGGCTGCTCCCTCGGCCTGTCTGAGCCACAGTGACAGAGGTTTCCCTGTTTGCCTAGGCTACCAGGAAGCTCAGAGCCAATTTACCCCTCAAGGTCATCCTACCACCTACCTCTGGAGAAACCCACCTCTCCCTCTGCTCTTCGGTCTTTGACTTTTATCTTATGAGAGCCCTTTAAGGCCAGGGGCTCTAGATCACACGGGGTTTACAGGGCATGAATCATTTCTGAAGGCATGGCTAGATGTTAATGATCTTTGGGTTTATATCCAATGATGCCTTTGGAATCGGTTTTGGAAGTGTGCAAGGTGAAAACCAATCAATACAATGAATACGATGATTTTTATTTTAGTGATTCCTGGCAGGGGTGGGGGGGATTAGCAAAGGAGGACAATGTGATCTACTAGGGGGTGGGGGGAAGACCGATGGAAACACAAATCTTTAAAGGTACAGAAGCCTGAGGAGAGAGCATGCACCTGCACCTGCCGTTTCTAGGTGTGTGGTCTCAGGGGCACACTGCTCCAACTCTGAGTTTGTGTGCACGTTTGTGACACACAGCAGAGCAGCACAGCCTGCAGGCGCTGTCGCTGGGGGTGGGAGGAGGTGGTCCTTGTAAGCAGTCACAGGCTGCCTTCAGCAGGGGAGAGGGGAGCAGGGAGAGGCCAGGATGGTAACACTCCCCCGGAGGAGGGCTGCTCCAGCTTCTAGCTTGAGAGGGGATCAGTGCTCAGTTTCTTACAGAATAAACCAGAAGCTAAAAGCTTCGGAGACGTAGAGGCAAGTGGGTGCCAGCGCAGATGTGCGCCAGGCCCAGGCTGCCAAGCGGCATCTGGAAGGCGCTCTCCCAGACTCCCGGACTCCGAAGCCCAAACGAGAACCAGTGCTGATCTAGAAGCTCTTTGTTGGTTCATGTGTTCATGTGCTTGCAGCCCATGAACAACCCAAAACACGAATTAGAAATTCAGCTGGCTGGAAGGGAAGGAGGCTAAAACTGGAAGTATGGTGCTACATTTCAAGGTGAGCAAAAGGAAAACAGAATAAATCTGCTTGAGCTGTCAGAACTTGAGAGATCAAAATCCTGTCACCATTTCTCCGTAGTTCTCAGACACATTTCCCTCCACCTTTTGTTCTTCTGAAATCAAGGTCTGTCTAATCACAGAGGATTGCCTGGCGTCTACAGGAGTGGTTTTGTCTGGGCACCTGTCAGTCTGCTCGGGAGCCTCCATCTCTGACAAGTGTCCACAGACTTTTAGGAGACACCGCTTTAACATTCAGTCGTGTGAACTAGGGAGAGAATGATACGGAGACGTTAACGGAGTAGAAACGGCTCATGAAGATCAGGGTCCTCTCTCGGTTCTGAAATCTCGCTGAGATCCTAACGGGGTTGGCCGCTTGGGCTGGGGATGGCTCACGTCTCCAGGTGGCTTTGTGTGGTTGCTGCCGGCTCAGTCCACGCCCAGAGAGGCCTGACAGCTGGACTGTGCTTCAGATCAAGCCCGGGTGGGAGACACTGGCAGAGCTCCTGGGGTATCTGTCACACAGGGCGGGGCTCTTTCCTCCCTCCCGTCTGCGATGAAATCCTACGCGTGAGTCATCAGATCAGGAACGATGCTAGCCAATTTCAATCTCTGCCTTTCTCAGTGCCGTTTTTGGATGACATATTTGGTAGCACCCTACTTCTTTCTCAGGGTAGTGGACTACGCCCTTTATCAAAACAAAACGACCCCTCGAGCCTCCTTTAATTCTTGATACTCTTTTCCTTCCCTGCTCTGTGTGTGTGCGTGTGCGCTCGCGCGTCCATCTTTCTTCTCCTGACACTTCTGCTGTCATTTCACTTTCCACCTTCCTGAGTCATTGTGTTTTGATATTCCCTAATTGACAGCATCCAGTTGGATCTTACTTTTGACCCAGTACGAGATTCTTTTAAAAGAAGGGTTGCACGTCCCGGTGTATTATGAGGACTCGGTATTTCATCCTACTAATGCCCACGACTTCTGCGTGGTTCCAATCTTTCTGTCTCCTTTGTTTTCTAACATTTGCAGTGTGATCATATACATATGTGGATGTAGACTTTTTTCGTAGGGATGCAAAAACTTCCTTCAAAATCACCATTAACTGATGAAATACTTAGTCTGTTCTTCTTTGTCCATGATGCTTATGGCTTGTATTAGTCATGTTTCTGAAACTGTTCTGGGTCTTACTATGCTCTGATATCTTTAAATTTTTTTTATGTTTTTTTTTTTTTTTTGAGAGACAGAGAGAGGCAGTGTGAGCATGTGAGGGGCAGAGAGAGAGGGAGATACAGAATCTGAAGCAGGTTCCAGGCTCTGAGCTGTCAGCACAGAGCCCGATGCAGGGCTCAAACCCACGAACTGTGAGATCATGACCTGAGCTGAAGCCGGACACCTAACCGACTGAGCCCCCCAGGCGCCCCTGCTCTGACATCTTGAAGAACACGCTCGCCAGTGAGAGGCTGCCCTTCCCAGGGTGAGCCAACTTTTGGAGGCAGCAAAGGGCTGGTGTGGGGGGAGCACGCCTTTCACATGCAAACCAACAACCCCACAATCGCCCCCTTTATCTGCCTCTCACACACCGAGCTGACCCTTCCCTGCCTGAAATCATCCCAAGGGCAGGTGCCAGGAAACTAGGGATCACCCGGAGCCTGCCTGGATTACTCATACTAGCTAATCCTCAGCGGTCTCTCCTGCCCTGTCTTGCCTTTCCCCGGGAAACCCCAGGAAAAGCCCTGGCTGAAGCGGCCCCCCACTCTCTTCTACCTTCCGATCAAACCTGGTGCTTCCCCTTGTGGCCCTGCATAGAGAGGCGAGCCCTTCCCTCTGCAAACTAACACATTCTTCCTCAAAGGCACTGCCCTTCCTGTGTGTCACTCAGTCACTTCCATTAATGAAAACCCTACAGGATAAAGGAGACCCTGCTCTTTGTTTCTCAGGATTCGGCTTCACTACCTGAGCAGACTATGAAGCCTGGCCCCCAGCCACGGCGTCGGACAGCAGCCTCCCTCCCGATGGGCTGGGGCCCAGGTGAGTGCAGAGAAGCAGTGAGCACAGGCCCAGCGGCCCCGCACCCCAGCTCTTTGCTCTTCTGGCCTCACCCTCTCTGTCTGGGGTGCCTGCGGTGTTCCACGGGGCTTTCTGCTGGAGCCTTCCTTGCAGACCTCATCTCTCAGCAAGACAAGGCTGAAGTCAGGCCACAATCAGTCGCGCCTACTCAGCCCTGCCTCCCAGATGCCCTTGTTCCAGGTGCCCATTCTGACACCTTGCACGTTTAGCTAACTCAGTGAGACACCCAATAACCCCACAGAGCTGACACCCTGAGTTCTGCCCCACCCCCTGCCACCCCCGCGCCCCCCGCTGCCTCACTGTACTCGCCTTGCACTCCCCGCGCACACAGAGGCTGAAGGCGTCCTTGTAGGAGCAGCGGGTCCCATCGTGCACCATGCGCTTCATGGACACCACCTCCCCGGTCTCCTTGGACTGGCAGTAGAGGTGACATCGCTCCTTGGCTGGAAGGGAAGCAGTGGGGTGTTGGCGAGGAAGGCCGGCTGCATCACTGCTTCCTCCCGGTTTCGCTCAAGAGGAGCACCATGCAAGGGAGAAGCTCTCCCGAGAGTCTTCTCAGGGTCCTGCCCCTGGGACCAGGGCAGAAAGCGAAAGAGGGCAGGTGGCTTTAACCCCCACGCCAGTGTGTCCTTCTTGGGGCCTTTGACCCTGGGGGATTGCACTTGGAAGACCTTTTCCCAACAGAGCCGGGCTGATGTTAGCGCAGATCCCAGAGGCTCTGACAGCCTTTCCCTCCGGACTGCATGCCCCCTCCGAGAGTGATTCTATCTGCTCTGGTTCCCACTCCCTGGACTGCACACGCTGGGCCCGCAGGATGGAGAGAGCACAGCAGGCTTGTGTCCGGCCGCCCGCCCCTGCCCAGTGCCTGGGAGGCACAGGAACTATATGTCTGACATTCCAGGACTGGCTCCTGCAGCTCCATCGGCCAGGGGTGGGCTCCGTTGACAGCCTGGCACGGCCGGCGGCTTGCCCGCGGTGGCACGGGCAGCACAGGACAGTGTGAGCCGTGCCCGCCGCTCCCCGTCCCCATGGGCTCACCGTCCCGGTGCTCGTGGGGCAGCCAGTGGTGCTGGGCGTCGCCGTGCTCAAAGTACAGGTCCCACTGGCGGCACTGCTCCTCGCGGAAGTCAGCCAGGGCGTCAGGGCAGTCCTGGGAGTTGCAGAGCTGGAAGTCATAGGCAAGGCCGGAGCAGGTGCGGCCCCCATTGGCCGGGCTGGAGGAGAAAGCGAGGGCCTTTGCAGCTCGGTGCCACTAGGGGGAGAGGCTGGCACTTGGGTGCCGCTTGTGGGATTGGGTGTGGGTGGGCTTCGGAGTGTCAGGTGTGGGGGGACAGCTCCGCAGAGTGTCAGGACCCAGCCCTGCCCTGCTGCAGCCACAGGCCCTGGGCAATCCCTCTGGGACCCCCTACCCTGTGGGCAGGAAGCATCAGCTGGGCCCGGGGGCGCCCTCTCCTTCCAGCTCCCGTCGCTGAGACTATGAACCAACAGTGGGCTGTTGACTGGCTATTAGGGTTCTGCCCTTCCTGGGACATTAGTCTCAAGACGGAGGAGGTGGGGGAGTCTCTTTCACATCCGGGCCCAGGCCCGTGCCTGACATGTGGCGGGAACCCAGAGGGCATTTCTGAAACCACAGAATCTTGCACAAGTTCTCAACAAGGGTCGCAGTGGACACGGTTCACTGGCTTTCCTCCACCTCAGAGACTCTGAGCAGCACTCATCCACGAAGCGCTGGCCCCACGCATGGCAACAGCAGACAAGGCGCTGCCGGTGGGCCAGCAGGTGCCTCTGGCAGAAGGGGCGATGGAGCATGGGCGGGGCGGCGCTGAGGCCCCACCTGAGACTCAAGCAAAGGTCATGCTCTGCACATGTGAGGCGGTGCCACATGCGGCCATGCGCGGCTTATCAGAGGGACACTCCAGGGCCCTCCCTGCGTGCCATGTCCTGGAGGAAAGTCCGAGGAAAGAATGATACAAGAAATGGGGAGAGAAGCAAGAGGCCTCCGTGTTGGACGGGGAGCGCGAAAAGAAGGAGCAACTCTGAGATTCATGCCAGGGCCACTGGTGGGGCCACAGAGAACGGCACCAAAGGGCGTCACCGGGAGAGGGTGCAGGTGTGGGATCCAATTCCCAGCAACTGTCTGGGAAACAGCAGGAAGGAGGCCTACCTACCGCCTCCAGCGGAAATCGAGGCTAACTCCGAACTAGAAAGTGAGCTGGAGGGGGAGGGAGGAAGTGGGGGATGTCGTGGAGGGGCGTACTTGGGGGGAGAAGCACTGGGTGTTATATGGAAACCAATTTGACAATAAACTATTATAAAAAAAAAAAAAGAAAGAAAGTGAGCTGGAGGATCAGGGCAGGTGGGGGAGGGAGACCAAGTGAAGAGCCTGTGGTTTTGCAGTCACAAAGTGTGGAGGGCAGAGGACACATGGGGACTCGGTCCAGTGAGCAGGGCCACGGCGGACCTGGAGCCCGAGAGGGCCCTCCTCCTTATCCCCATTTCTGGTCTCTATTATACCTTACTCCAGCCATGCCCTTGACCAAGAAGGGCAGAGGAAGCTGGTGTCCGGAAGTGGGTGTGGGTCAGTTGGGGGAATGGCCCCAGGCCAGGTTTCCAGGCTTTCCAGGCTGGCTCCGCCCCTGCAGGCCCTGTGGCCTGAGGCATGACCCTCCCCTGTGGGAGTCTCTGCTTTGTCCCAGGAATGGTGAGAGGACACGCTCTGCACACGAGGCTGGGGGGGCGGGGCAGCCACAGGAGCCCTGCAGGGCGGGGCCAGCCGGCAAGGGGCCTCGGGGACCTCAGCTACCACACGGGAAGGCGGGAAACCGCGAGGCCAACTCACTGCGGGTTGTCACACTGGCGGGTCCTGAACTTCACACCTGTGCCGCAGGTGCGTGAGCAGGAGCCGAACGGGCTCCAGGCGCCCCAGTTGCCATCCCGTTTGAGGATGTCAGGTGTCAGCCAGATGCAATGTCCTTTAAAGCAGTGCTGAAAGGAAGAAGGCCACTCGTATGATCCACCGGCCTGGGGCCACTCTGTCGCCCCATGCCTTTCCACCTGCAGTTCCTCCGAGAGCAACTTGGCTCTAGAGGTTCTGGGAGAGCCGACCCTGCTCGCCCTAGACATTCAGAGCCCCAGCGGGAGGCGCAGCGAGGAGGAAGACGCCCTGCTCCCCCTGACCACCGCCCTGCTCTCCCAGCATCCTCGACGTCTCGTCCAGCCCGCTGTACTGTCCCCTCCGCCAGAGCGCACCCCGCACCGTGTCCCCAGGTGAAGCCCACAGCAGGCACATTCATAAAGATGCAACTGGCGGGTCAAGCCAGTGCCTCCAGGGACATACAGGATCTACACCTGTTTATGTTCAAAAGGCAACTTCAAGAGCATATAATGGAAATGAAGGTCAGGTGACAAGCCGACACCCTAAAAACGCAGGAATACAGTGAGTAGAAGGAGCTCGGGGAACACAAATCCACAACCTAACTCTGGTCACACCACTCCCCGGCCTGTCCTGGGGAAGATGCTGATGTAATTCAGGGCCATTTCAGGGAGAAAAGATTACAAAATTTAAAATACTAAATCAGATAGAAAATGGAATACTGACTTAGCAGAAGAGAAGCCATCACAAAAAGTTGAAGATTTAAAAAGGGCCCAATACCACAAACAGCCAGAAGTAGAGAACAATGATTTTTTTCAAATACACTGATGGTCACAACTTTTCATAACTTTTCCTGAAATTCTTTTAAAGTCCTTTTTTTTTTTTTTTTTTGAGAGAGAGATAGAGACAGTGTGAGTAGGGGAGGGGCAGAGAGAGAGGGAGAGAGAGAATCGCAAGCAGGCTCCGAGTTGCCAGCACAGAGCTCCATGCTGGGGCTTGAACTCAGGAAACCATGAGATCATGAACTGAGCCGAAACCAAGAGTCGTACACTTAGCCAACCGAGACACCCAGGCGCCCCCTTTTCCTGGAATTCTGACGGCACACTCGTCCATCCCCTCTAGACAGGACCTTGCCAAGGTACCTGAACAGGGGCCCCACGGACCCCGGGCACCCTGGCTGCCGTCCGGTTTCAGGATGTCATTTGGTAGCACTGTTTTCCATGTTGAGAACAGAAAGAAAACGCAGCCACGCCGCGGCAAACGTTTTCTGTGAGGGCCAGTAGCTAGTTTGGCTGCATGATCCTGCAACTACTCAGCTCGCCACTGGGGCAGGAACGCATCTACAGGCAACAGGTAGGTGAATGGAGGAGGCTGTGTTCCGATAAAACTGTTTACAAAAACAGACAGCAAACATCTACGGGGACCTGTGAGGAGCAGGTGAACCCTCCCCTCGCTAGGATAGCCACAGAACTGGTGAAAATCCTTTTTTAAAAACCAGCCACTCGAAATATCTAGAGATTGTTCTGAAGTCGATATAACAAACGAGAAATGATTATTCAAGAATGTCTACTAGGGGCACCTGGTGGCTCAGTGGTTGAGCACCCCACTTCAGCTCAGGGCATGATCTCGTGGTTTGTGAGTTCGAGCCCCGCGTCAGGCTCTGTGCTGACAGCTCAGAGCCTGGAGCCTGTTTCAGATTCTGGGTCTCCCTCACTCTCTGCCTCTCCCCCAGCCTCTCTCTCTCATAAATAAATAAACATTAAAAAATTAAAAAAATATATTAAAAAGCCCAGAGGCAGTGGTGTTTACTGAGGATAAACAATAAAATTAGCTCTCAACAATAAAGGTGAAAAAAATATTCCCACACAAACAGAAACAGAGAATTCATTGCTAGTAGACTGCCTTGTAAGAAAATAACTCAAGGAAGTTATTCAGGCTGAAAGCAAATGACACCAAAGAATAATTTGAATTCTAGAAGTTTCTAGAAGAAACACAGACTACCAAAACCGATTTAATAAGATAGAGAAAATCAGAATAGACCTATAAAAAGCAAAGAGGTTAAATCAGTGACTTAAAACTTCCCACAAATTGTAGTCCATTCCCAGATGCTTTCTCTGGTGAATTTTGCCAAGAATTTAAAGAAAAATTACCAGTTCTTCAAAAACTCTTCTAAAACATAGAAGAGAGAAGAAATTCACCCATTCACTCTTGGAGGCTAGCATTACCCCGATACCAAAACCAAAGACCATTATCTCTTCTGAAAACAGACAGAAAAATCCTCAACAAAATCCTAGCAAACCAAATTTAAGAGCATATTAAAAGATTATACATTGTGACCAAGTGATGTTTATCCCAGGAGCGCAGGGTTTAACATCTGAACGTCAATCAATGTAATAAGCCATATTCACGGAATAAAGAATAAACTGTATGATTGCTGCAAGACTCAAAAAAAGTAATCTGGCAACATTCAACATCCTTTTCTGAAAACACACACACACACACACACACACACACACACACGCCCCAGACAAGGAACAGAAGAGATTTCCTCGATCTGATAAAGGACATCCAGGAAATACACACAGCTAACATCATGTTTACTCACCAAGGGATGAATGCTTTCCCCTGTGATCAGGAACTAGACGTCTAATCAACATTGTACTGGAAGTTCTAGCCAGGACAAGCAGCCAAGAAAAGGATCAAAAGGCATCCAGATTGCAATGGAAGAAGTAAAACTATCTCTACTTGCAGATGACATGATCTTATATAGAGAAACTCGCAAAGAATCTGCTGAAAAAACTATTATGTCCAAGAAAGAAATTCAGTGAGATTGCAGGGTACAAGATCAATATAGAAAAATCAACTGTTATTTCCATGAAGTTTATTCTATGAATAAAGTGAATGTGAAACTGAGAATCTATCTATAATAGCATCAAAAAGAAGAAAAAACACTTAGTAATATAGTAAATAAAAGAAGTGCAAAACGTGTACACTGAAAATGACAAAACACTGTTGAAATAACTTAAAGCTTCAAATAAAAAGAAAAACATCCCATGTTTATGGATCAGGCTGTCGATATGTTGACACTCTAGATTCAATGTAATCCTGTTGCAGAAACTGAGAAGCTGCTCCTAAAATTGATATGGACACATCCTCGCCAACACTTGTTATCTTTTTGGTTCTAGCCATTCTGACAGTGCAAAGGACTGGGAACAGCCAAAACAATCTTTAAAAAGAACAAAGCAGGGGCACCTGGGTGGCTCAGTCGGTTGAGCATCTGACTTCATCTCAGGTGATGATCTCACGGCTCATGAGTTTGAGCCCCACATCAGGCTCGCTGCTGTCAGCGTGGAGCTTGCTTCAGACCCTTCCCCCCTTGTACTCTCCTCTCTCAAAAATAAATAATAAATCTTTAGAAAAAAAAAGAAAAGAACAAAGGAGGAAGACTCATGCTTCTGTATTTCAAAACTACAAAACTACAGTAATCGAGACCATGTGGCCCTGCCATAAGGAAAGACAAATCTATCAATGGAACAGAATGCAGAGTCCAGAAATGAGCCCTTACATGCCATCGGCTGGTTTTCAACCAGGATGACAAGATGATTCAATGGAGAGAATCGTCTCTTCGATTGGTGCTGAGACAACTGGGTATCACACGCAGAGGATAAAGTTGGATCCCTACCTCACACCTCACACCCAAAAATCAACCGAAAATGGGTCATGAACCTAAATGTAAGGGTTATACTCAGAATACAACACAGAAATACATCCTCTTGACCTAATGGCAATGATTTCTTAGATACAACACCAGAAGTACAGGCAACAAAAGAAAAAACACAGATACACCGGACCTCACCAATATTGAAACCTTTCATGCATCAAATGATACTGTCATGAAATTGAAAAGACAACCCACAAAATGGGAGAAAATGCTTGCAAAGGTTACATCTGATAATCCTGATAAGGGACCTGTATCCAGAATATATAAATAACTCCTATAAATCAATAATAGAAAGATGAAAAGGTCAATTAGAACACAAGCAAAGGATGCGAATAGGCATCTATCCCCCCAAAAGATATATATCTATATATCTATATATATCTATGTAGATATATATAGATATGATTTGCCACTAAGCACATGGTGAAAAGGTGCTCAATATTACTAGGGAAATGCATTCAAAACCACAGTGAGGAGGCGCCTGGGTGGCTCAGTCCATGAAGCATCTGACTCTTGATTTTGGCTCAGGTCACGATCTCACGGTTCGTGGGTTGGAGCCCCCGCCCCGTTCAGGCTCTGTACTGAGTGTGGAGCCTGCCTGAGATTCTTTCTCACTTTCTCTCTCCCTCTGCCCCTCCCCCACTCATGCAAGCACACGCATGTGTACTCTCTCTCTCTCTCAAAAACCAAACCAAACCAAAAACCACAACAAAACAACACTTCACACCCACGGGAATGGTTACAAGAAAAACACAGAATATAACAAGTTCCTGCCAAGATGTGGAGAAATCAGAACCCTCACAACAAAGCTAGCTCGAATGTAAAAAAAAAAAAAAAAAAGGTGCAGCTGTTTTGGGAACCAGTCTGGCAGTTTTGCAAAACGTGAGACACAGAGCTACCCTACGAGTCAACAATGCCACTCCCAGGTACATATCCAAGAAAAGCAATACATCCACCCATAACTCACACAGGAATGTTCATAGCAGCACTTCTCATAAGAGCTGAAAAGTAGAAACAATTCAGATGCCCATAAACTGATGAATGGATAAATAAAACACGGTGTTATCTCCACAACGGATTATTAGCCACTAAAAGGAATAAAGCACAGAGATACTCATTACAGCATGGATGAATCTTCGAAACAGTATACTAATTAAAGAAAGCCAGACACAAAGGACATTATGCAAGTCCGTTTATATGAAATGTCTACAGAGACAGAAAGTAGATTGGTGATTGCTCAGGACTGGGTTGGGGCCTGAGGGGAGAAGATGAACCAGAGACTGCTAAGCGGTACGGGACTTCTTTGTGGAGTGACAACAATGTTCTAAAATTTGATTGTGGTGATAGGACTCCGTACATATCTTGAAACACACCTGACTTGGCGATTTTAAATGTGAATCGCGTCTTAATGGATTCAGGTGGCAGGAGGCGTGGGTCTGTGTGTGACAGCTTGCATACCCTGGTTTGCGCAGGTTGAGGGAAATATTTTCTTTATTTTTTAAGTTTATTTATTTATTTTGAGGTGAGGGGGGCAGAGAGAAAGGGACAAAGAGAATCTTAAACAGACTCTGCGCTGTCAGGTGGGTCTGGATCTCACGAACCACGAGATCGTGATCTGTGCAGAAATCAAGGACCCTGATACTTAAATGACTGGGCTACCCAGCTCCCCTTCATTTTTAAGTTATTGATAGTTTAGATAAGCCATGGGTGGTGTCGTGGGAACATGGAAATGATCAAATCTGGAGAAACTGGTATTCACTTTGTTTTCTGATGTGGATTTCAGGGCATTTCAAGTTTTCTACGTCAGAGCCTGATTTTAAATGGTCTGTGCATTGGCAACATTCCGTGATGGCTGACGTTGACATTCTTACTTACTGCAGGGACAATATTCTGAGCTTCATGTTGCCTTTGATGTTGTCAACATCTCATGTCAAGTCAGAAAGAAGTTTAAATGCTTTTCCAATGTGTCACCCTCCTTCGTTAACTGGATTGTCAAACGTTTCAGGAGCCTGTCTCTTCCTTCCCTTTGGTATTTATCTCTTCCTCCTAATAAATGGCTGCTTTGGGTTTGATCTGAAACCTTTTCTTGTTACAATTAAATTTTTGTGTGAGTTAAAAATTGTTTTTTAACATTTATTTATTTGTGAGAGAAAGAGACCGAGTGTGAGCTGGAGAGGGGCAGAGAGAGAAAGGGAGACACAGAATTGGAAGCAGGCTCCAGGCTCTGCAGCACAGAGCCTGATACAGGGCTTGAACCCAGGAGCCGTGAGATTATGATCTGAACTGAGGTCAGATGCTTAACCAGCTGAGCCACCCAGGCGCTCTTACAATTAAATTTTTGAAGTTGGTGTTTCTTCTCCTGATTTCTTCTTTTTCCTCCTCTTGTCTTCTATTAATTTTTATCTACATTTTCTTTAATACATCAATTTGAAAATGACAACAGACGGTACCCTTATGCTTCCGTCCCAATCAGAAGTCTGTGATTTCTCCCTTACTTTCTTACGGAAGAGTTCCAAAACAACTTTCGAAGTTGCAGTTCAAGCGATGCATTGAAGCTTCATCAACGTTTTGAATAAACTTTCTGCATCCCATTTGCACTCAGCTTTCTCTCCTGGTCTCTGAACATTTATTTTAGCACCCCTTATATTTTGAAATCCATATGCTGTGAGGCGTGGACAGCTTTTTAACACGCAGACCATCTGGTTACACTTAGCCTTTTTAAAGAAA
Organism: Helogale parvula; assembly: GCA_004023845.1. NCBI lineage: Eukaryota > Metazoa > Chordata > Mammalia > Carnivora > Herpestidae > Helogale > Helogale parvula. The sequence goes on from PJEM01013925.1 coordinate 33,652, forward strand.
CACCCAAGTTGGATCTGTGTTTAAAGGAGCCCATCTGCAAGATACACGCCAGAAGCAAACATAAACTGCCGCCAACACGGAAGCCGGCGCGACCTCAAGTAGAGCCTGAGGCATCTTCTCCGCAAGGATCTGAGGACAGCGAGCCGCACACCGCGCAGATTCTGCAGTGACCCTGAGTGAGTTGGCGTGGCGGTGGCCTGAGTGTCTCCAGACGCTACTCCTGCCCCTGGGCAGCTCCAGTCAGTAACTTAACTGGACACGAAAGATACCGAGACCGTGTACATAAGCCAGGAAATAGGCCGCAAATGCAACTTCTCCTCAACCGAAGCCCCAGAGCACCCACTGCTACTCTAATGCCAGCGCGAGAAGTGTATCAGAGGGGAAGGGGCTGTGAAGAGAGAAGTGATCTTAATTGATTAGTTAAAATAAATGACTTCTGCAGACTTTATGAAAACGCACGATCGGCATCGTTAGGGGTCCAACGGAAGTGGAAGGCACCGGAGCAGATGCATCCGAAGATGTGGACTCACCCCTGCCCCTCTCTCTAAACCTTCCTCGGGCCCTGCTACTGCAGGATTCAGGCTGGCTCTTTAGCCTGGCATGAGAGCCCCTGTGTGACCTGCTCCTACTTGCCCCTCCTGCGTCAACTCCCGCCACCACGCCAGGCACCCGGACGCTGACTGCTCTCTGGACAGACCACACCTGCCTTCAGAAATGCTGCTTCTCAGAAAGGCCAACACTCCACTTCCTTCCCCGACACCCAGGGCAGCAGATGCCAAAAAGCCACCCCCTTCAGGATTGAGGCTCTCATTCCCCCGACCACCAAGCGTGTTGGTTGCTCATGCTCACAGTCAAGTCCCTCTTCAGGTAATGCCCTCAGCCAAAGAGTGCTGCCTAGCCCAGGGTCAGTCACGCCTCTTTCCTGGGGACAGCCATAGCCAAGCACGGGTCAAGGTTGGGCGCAGGTCCGAAAGGCCAGCCCTGAGCTTCGGGTGGGGTCTGCTGAGACCTGTACCATGGCCATATTGCTGTCTGATGCCTCACTGTCCCCACAGATGGGGACAGATCCTGCAAGCATTCCCCAGGGAGATGCCTGCAATTGGATCTCTGTGTCAGAGTTCATTCCAGGGGCTGCCACCTCTGTACCCATGTCACTGCCATGCTTCCCTCCTGGGTCTCCTCTCTCAGACAGCCCACTCCCTGCCTTCCCTACCCTAGTGCACATCTCTGCTGGGGAGCCTGCCTCAGCCCTTCCTCCCTCCCTCCCTCCTTCCTTCCTCTCTTCCTTCCTTCCTCCCTCCCTCCCTCCCTCCCTTCCTTCTTTCCTTCTTTCCACAGGCCTCTCACCCTTCCCAACCTACCAAGGGACTCCTGGACTTGCTTTCCTGCCAGTGTGAGCCCTTGTGAGGTGTGACAGAGGCTGCCCCTCTCTAGATTCTCCTTCCCAGGCACTGGGCACACGGTGAAAGCCTCCACCACCATAAGGCTGGCTCACGGCTGGCAAGCCTGGAGTCAGGCAGATGCGGCTACAGGCCACCAGTGATGCTGGTCATGACCTTCCAGGCTACCGTTACCTCATCTCTAACCCCAAAGTGCCCCTCACTCAACCATGGAAGGGAAGGAAAGAACCCACAGAAATGCTGGCTTGTGCCCCCCAACTGCAAGGTGGGGCCAGCAGGCAGGGAAGAGGGCCCAGGTAAGGGGATATTGTGGAATGAATGTCCGTGTCCTCCCCAAATTCTTATGTCCAAGCCTGAGCACCTAGGTGATGGCATCAGAGTCATCACATGAGCCGGTGGTCATGAGGGCGAAGTCCCTTATGAGATCCGTGCCTTTACATGAGGACAACAGATAGATGATTTCTGTCTCTGAAACGTGACAACGCAGCAAGGGCAGATGGCATTCTGCAGCTGTCGCCAGGACCCGTCTGGCACCTGGATCTCAGACTTCCAGCCTCCACAACGGAGAGACAGCAGCGTGTGCTGTCGAATCCCCGAGTCTGTGGCATTTTTGTTACCGCAACCGGAGCTGGCTCAGAGGGAGCGAGCGCTCCTGGCATCTCTGAACGCTGCGACTGGGGCCCAACTTCCAATCACTGCGGGTGCAGGGCACCAAGGGCCAGGAGGATGGAGGAGGCCAGACAGCGGTCCCTGCGGACCCTCCTCCACCGACTTGGGTCCAAACGCACAGAGGCAGTACACGTGCGTTGTGGAAAACAGAGAGGAAAATCACCCTTAATCCCAGCACCCAGAAGCTGTCCTTCCGATACGCCGGTCCTTTCCTCCTGGATGACTATGAGCGTTTAACATCACCCCCAGTGAGCGATTTCATACTTGATGCCTCAGTGCTATTATCTTAAAAAACAGGTTGAATAAGGTCATGAAAATGCTTTATGAACATAAGCTTAAATGCCTACAAATACTTCATACAACAGAGAGGCCGAAACATTGAAAAGCACAAAGCCACTTGTCCTGAGTGGATCTAGAGTCCGTGACAAGCCCGAGGGGGTGCGTCCCGGGATAAACCCGTGGAGAACGCTGATGCGTCGGCCAGGCGGGGGCCAGGAATTGCTCTGGAAGCCCGAGGGGCAAACCGCCTGTTTCAGGGACGCGCATTTAGCATTTCCGAGCCACTGAGGTCCTCGGTCTTCTTCCACCTGCCGGCACGTCCTGAGCGGTAACACGTGCCAGGAGCCTGAGCCGTGAGGATAAGTGAGGTGGACACTTAGGTGACTTGCCCGAGGGAGAAAGGCCAGCTCACGGTCACACGGTGAGAAACGAGACCCAGGGCCTGAACTCTCCAGTCCAGATCTCGGGCTGTCCTATCACTGTGCCTGCCTGCCCGTTCCCAACTATGCAAGGGAAACATGAGGTATGACAGCGGGTCACCTCGGGGCCCGTACACCAGGCCCATGTCTCTGACACTGAATTCATGAAAATGGAGGGTGGATGTGGCTTCCCCAAGACGCTGCGGGTCAAGGTGAGAGCTGGTGGAGGACTCTTTGCTGCCAACAGACATGCTGAGGCCGGAGCCGTCTTTGACCCCCTCTGCTCTGACTCTGGCTCAATCAGGAAGGGCAAGGTGAGCCCACCAGCCTGGCCTGCAGGGCAGAGACACCCGAGAGGACCCTCCGTGCTTGGTCTGACTCTGCTCCCGGGCATCCTGTCTGGTACCAGATCGGAATGATGTCTCCAGCACCATGATCAGGGCAGGACAGGGACAGGCCATCACCATAGCCTCCTGGGAGCCATGCACAGTCACCAAGGTTTTTGTTTTCTGGATTCTGATGCTTGGACATTGAGAGCCCGGCTCACCCTGAAGGACTGCCCCTTCCAGGATTAGCCAGTTTCTAAGGATAGTAAACAAGTCACCCAGTAGCAGGATTTTTAAATGCAAACCAACCAATCCATAACTGACCACCCAAACACTTCTATCAGACTCTCACATTCAAGGTCAGCCCCAGGGGCAGGTACCGGATGATATCAGAGGTATCAGTTCCTCCTGCCCACGGAAGTTATTCACACTGACCAATCCCAAGCCTGCTTACCCTGCCTCACCCATTCCTTTCTACAGAAGCCATAGTTGGCCCCCCGCTTTGTGTCCTGACCTGACCTACCCTGTACTTCCAAGCGTGGCCCCCTGGCACCGTTCCTTTGGGATCCATGAGAAACAAAGAGTTGCCTCACTGGCAATCGCCTCTGATCTGTTGGCCTTACTCCAGGTCACCTGTGATATAAATATGCTGTACGTTGAAACCCAAGTCCTCCCTGTCTCATCCGCCCCCCCTGGCCTTCCTGACCAGGCGCCCGCCCTGTATGATCTCCCACCTGGATTGCTCCTCTCGCTTTTCAGGCTTAAGCTGTGGCCACTGACTTGGGAAGCCTCTCTGGTTCTCCAACAGGCCACGCCCAGCCCCGTCCTCACTGTCTCTTCCTGCTCATAGCTGACCCCCACCCACGGTGAGGTCTGACGGAGGTGGAGGGGCAGGACACATGTGAATGTGAATGAATGAATGAATATGGATGTGAGGTGACCAAGCTCCTCTCTCAGCCACACCCACCTCTTGATTCCATAGGGATGCTGCCCACCACTGGCCCTCGCACCTCCCCACTTGATCCTCTGCCCGGTCTCTCTGAGACACGGGGCCCCGAGCCCCAAGGTTGCTGCCACATCCCCTGCCTACCCGGTCCCCACAGGTTCTGACCCGGGGCAGGTTCTCCATGAACCTAGAGGGTGGAGGGTGGACGATTCATTTGTTTGCTCTCTCCAGGTCACCCTGGGCCTGGAACATAGATACGGATTGTTCTGTCTCTGGGAAATTGTAGAAACATGACACTGAGAAAGCAGGGGAATAATCTGGCTGTGGAGGCCAAGAGGGGACAACGTGCTTGGGATGAGCTGCTGGAGAATGTGGAC